>JAAXYX010004850.1:0-11750 GCA_036851915.1 Ptenothrix huangshanensis
GAGTGCAAGAGTAAGACTGTTTATTGAACATGAGATATTTGAGGATGAGGACGACGAGGGATGCACCTCTGAGGAGAGCACGGGGGTGCTCGTACTACAGAGTTGCACCCTCACAGCTCCGAAAATGTTTAACAATAGACTCAAACGACGTCCACGGAAAGAGACACTTTATTTCCGAAAACGTCAGAGCCAACGTCAGTGTTTGCCTAAAATTGAGTTTCCAAATCCAACACCAGATTCCGATCAGGATTAACATTTGTGCAATAGAAATACACCTGTTCCTGCACCATAGTAGTTGCGAGGAAATCCACCAAAACATACACCACACAGTTGTTACTACCAAATCTGCCCGCCTTGCGCTCCCTTCGTTTAAACTCCATAACGGAAGAGTTTAAAATCGTTGCTTGGTTCGAATGTTCTTTCAGCGTATGCACAACGAAGTTTTTGGCATCCAAAGCTGCCCTATTTGGAGAAGAAACTTGCAGAATAAATTGACAAGAACTAAGAGGCGCGATTATATTAAAAATGGTGGGTCTGTTAGATGTTTGATCATCGCAAATGAAGCAAAATATCATGGGACTTGTAGCTACGCACATTAGTAGTTTCATCAGAGTCGATTGATCTTTGAAATTCTCTCGGCTCTTCTTTGAGACATTTTCATTCTGCTAAATCGTAACGTTTTAATACAAATTCCTAAAAGATTTTAATTAAACACAAAATATATGGCGACATTTCTTATGTTTGTGAATATTAATGCTTTCAATGCTTAAATGAATGTGTTTTACTTGACGTTTGGATTTGACATCTTCAAGGGGAGTAAAAACATCGAATAGACTTGACAGTGTTTTATTAGCGAAGAAAGTGTTTTGTAATAGATTTTAAACAAACAAGTCAAAGTCAAGATATTCAAAGTTTTCAGTCACTGCTCTGCAATTGCCTGACACCAATGTAATGTCTTGAAGCTTCAATTCCTTTATTGTCATAAATTCGTGAGTATTTATACACACGAAAGACATGCAGATAAACCGACACCGTAAACCCGCCATATAACACATGGCTGATTTCAACTGCGATTCTGTGTTACGCAAAAACGGTGGATAGCACTTTTTAGAAATTGTAGTAATGTTGGCCCACACCCTAAGATAAGGGATCAGAATTGCTGGTGTACCTTGTAAGTTTTACGTTAGGTTTTTGACCGCACAGAGAATTTCTTCATTTTATTACATAAACTAAAAGCCTTTACATGAAATGCCACATCTGAATTTCCCTTTGTTCCTTTATTTTCTTTTAAACTAAAAACCAGAATTTAGTTTGTCCCAAGAGATGTGCGGTTTTTCCGATCAAGAAATTTAATTTAATTATCTTTTGTCCAAGCCCAAGGCATCAATGTGAACACTCACTTACACGATTCTTCACCACACAATCCTTTGTTCGTGTAATTAGACGAGAAGTAATCCCTAGAAAGGTTTACGGCATGCATGAGATGAATACCCTCAATTACTTAGGGTTTCATGCAAGCCACTAATTAATTAACCGAACTTTAAGTGCACCACAAAATGACGAATTCCCACTTCGCGAGGGAAACTTTTTGCACAACTAATTAATAAATTTATTTTTGTGCAGTCTGTTTGTCCCTCTTCTGACAATACTTATGGTGTGCAGTAGATTTTGATATTGCCTTAAGTACTACTGCAGCTCTTCCGTAAGAAATATACAGCCACGGAGATGCCTGAAGAACTCCGGAAACCGTTGAAAGTCGGTTTGTCCTCCGTCACAATCCAAATCAAAATTAATTACTTAAGCACACATCGGTTATTTATATTGATAATTTTCTGTCAATTTGCGTTTCAGACGTTTTTGGTTTAGGTCACTTGGGTTTTAGAGCCGTTTGGATTTCGCACATTCTGATTCTTCGTCGACAATACTTAATCTATGCTGGTGCAATCACGGGTTGACTGACTGGTGCATATAAATTGATTTTGCACAACAAGTTCAAGACTACAAATGCGTGAATTTCGTTTCAATGCAAATGTTTTTTATTTTTTACTTTTTTAAGATGTGCTTTACATTTCCTCTCTTCACATTAATTGTGAATTCATTTCTTTCGCACTTCTCAAATCGATTCAACTTTGTTGGTCACATTTGTTGAAAAGTGCAAACATGATAAAATAACCCAGGGACCATTCACTTTTCAATTCTGCACTTCATTTTTCATGGGAGTTTTTTCTGCGGACCTTCTGAAAACGAGTAACTATTGTTTGTTGTACTTCCGAAAAATTGCGTTTATTTAAGTGTAATGCCACAGGTTTACAACAACTACAATTCATTTGCTGTACACAATTTTAGGCAAGCTAACAAAAATGAGAATGAGCAATATGTTGCTAAGCAACGTCGAGTTGTTACTACCTATCCTTTAAATCATGAATTCAAAACAAATTTTATGTTTCAAATCTTGCTAAGCAACTTTTACCAAAAAATAAAGAAAATGTTACAGAAGAGCTGAATGTATTTCTTGCAATGAATTTCAACTTACATTAACACACGTACCGTCCAAACGAATTACAATCAACGACAATAAAATGCCTTCAAATCATTGAAACAACAGCCAAAAATGTCATTCAATGTCCTGCATTGGTTTAACCTTTATTCGTCGAAAACCTTTTCGTTTGACCAACTGTGAAACAATTTTAGTCATCCTCGACCTCGACACATTAAATATCCGTCTGCCGTGCTTAGCTATTTCCAACATTGCAAACTTCGTCACACCATTAGCATCCTTCATCATTTGTTTACATCTTCCAAAAACCAAACGCAGGAATTCACCCAACTTTTTTATTCCACTTTGGATATAATACCATAACATGAACAGCAAAAACAGAGGGTTATGCTCGAATGCATGTACTAACGACGCGGCAAGAACCCCAACGCCAAAAGCTATCATTGCAGCCGTCAAAAGCGGGTCATCAAATGGCACGCTGCTCCAAGTGTACCTGACTTTGTATCTTCCAATAGTTTTCGTTCTCAATGAACCTTGTTCTTCCGTCAATCTCAATTGGTGATACAAACGATTCTCAGTAATCTGTGCTTCTAAATTATCCCAAAATCTTCTAACTCCGCTTTCTATCAGAGTCTCGCATACCTTTACTAGCTGATCGGCGTTTGGGAGAAGAATCGTCAAACCGGAGTTGATTGTAGCGAGCTCCTGCTTTACCACAAAAAAATTGAGTTGAAATGCGTCAGGCAAAATCTCTTTGAAAATCTTAACGTCATCGCCTGGTAATAGAATTCCAAGCTTTCTGTGATTTCTCCACTCGTTACTGACGTTTAAGTAACCATTTACGTGGGCGTTTATTTGAAACATAAGTAGCCTGTCATACAAGCTGCTGTTGCAAACAAACCGAGTTGAATTAAAAAACGACCACAAATCACCCGATGCCAAGAGGGTATAATTTTCCGCCACCAGGTCCTCTGCGGTCTTGTTAGACTCCATGGCAGCGGGAACTACAGTGGAGCTTTGCAGTTGTGTGGTGTAGTTACTTACTAGACACACCACTGCAAAAATCCATCCTGTCAACAAGAACTTCCACCGGAATTTGTTGACGCTCACATCCATCGCTTGGTTTAAAAAGGGAACCCAAACCATGAGGCTGATTGTTGCAATCGACATTTGACTTTTGTTTCTCTTGCAGTCCATGGCTACAAACACCACGAGAGAAAAGGAAGAGGTCGCTACGAGGATCCACACCGTGGAGGTGAAAGGGAGTACGAGATCTATGAGCCCCGACCATAAATCGTTCTGTACATTCACACCGTAAGCAATAAATAGTTTAGATTCAAAGTAATCTGCTCGTCGAAGGTAAACATCACTAACGCATGCCATTCCTTCACCTAACATTATTGCACCGAGCTTAGGGTTTTGAGTTAAATCAGACTCTGCTTTCATTGGCCTGATTGAGAGGTTGACGCGTGAAGTGATTTCATTTACAAACCTGATTTTCGGAAATTCCTCATCGTTTTTCAAGTAATTAGCAGGTCGTACATTTAGCACACGCAAATCTAAGCCATGCTCATCGCCAGTATAAAAAAATACTGGCGACCCTTTCATATCTCGCGCCATGCTCCCGAAATGCTTCAGAATGGAGTCATACGACGTCCGCGTAGAAAGGCAGTTTATTTCCCAAAAGGTCAGATCCAGCGTCGGTGTTTGTCTTAAATTGAGTTTCATAATCGACTTTACACTGATTTCTCCGTGTGCAGTCGTTGATGTGATTTCAACAAGGAAAATATAATACGGCAGAGCAATCTGAAATTCTTCCATGTCTCTGTACCACGATCGTGGCAATGGGTGCTCTACAAAATTTAAAATAAACAGCAGATCCCGAGCAGGATTTACATTTGTGTGATAGAAATCTGCCTGTTCTACCACCGTAGTAGTTGCAAGGAAATCCACCAAAAGATGCACCACACAATTGTTACTACCAAATCTGCCCGCTGTGCGCTCACTCAGTTTTAGCTCCAGAACGGAAGTGTTTAAAATCATTGCTTGGGCCGAATGCTCTTTGAACGCATCAACCACATGCTTTTTGGCCTCCAAGGCTGCCGGAATTTGAGAAGAAACGACGAGAATAAATTGACAAGAACTAAGGGGCTCGAGTATCCTAAGCATTGTGGGTGTGATGCATGTTTGGGCACCACAGATAATGCCAAAAATCATGAGACCTGCAGCTATGCGCATCAGTAATTCGATAAGTGAAAGCGGTTTTTTTGAAATTCTTTCTGCTCTTTGAGACATTTTTATGCTGCTGAATGGTAATTTTTTATTCCAGATTTTAAGATGGTTTTAGTTAAACACAAAAGATATGGCAATCTTTCTTTTATGTCTGTGAGTCTTAATACTTTGAATGCTTGAATCGGTGTGTGAGGATTACAGAAAAGACGATAAGTGTTTTGACACAATGACAAGTATGAAAATTGTTACTTTTAGTTGTACTTGACTTTTAGATTTGACATTTTTAAGTAGAATGTAAAAATCAAACAGAATTTACAGATTGGCCAATTATATCCAAACAGATGGTTGTTTTATGGCGAGGAGAAAAAACAGAAATACATTTTAAACAAGCAAGTCATGATGTTTTACCCCTGCTCTTAGTCATTGCTCCGAAATTGCCTGACACGAATGTTATCTCTTGAAGCTCCGATTCCTTTAATTTAATGAATACGTGAGTATTTAAACACGAAAGACATGCAAATAAACCGACACCGTAAACCCGCCGGGAAAATACATGGCATATGTAAACTGCAATCCTGTGTTAAGTAAAAACATCAAAGAGCAATGATTACATTTTCGCAACTATAAAAATGTTTTGTTGCCCACACTGAGAAAAAAAGATCAAAATTACTGGCGTACTTTGTAAGTTTTACGTTTGCTTTTTGACAGCGCAAAGAAATTTTTCATTTTATTACATAAACTAAAAGCCTTTACACGAAATGCCACCTCTGAATTCCCCTTTGTTCATTTTTTATCATTTAAACTAAAAACCTGAATGTATTTTGTCCCAAGAGATGTGCGGTTTTTCCGATGAAGAAATTCAATTTAATTATCCTTTGTTCATGCTTAAGGCATCGATATGAACACTCAATAACACGATTCTTCACCACCAAATCCTTTGTTCGTGTAATTGAACAAAGTAATCCTAACCAAGACAGGATTACGGCATGCATGAAATGAAATCCCTCAATTACTTAAAGTTTCATCCAAGTCGATAATTAATTAACTCGACTTTGTTTAAGTGCACCACAAAATTCACAAAATGATGAATTATCAGTAACACTTCGTGGGAGAAACTTTTTGCACAGTAAATTAATTAAATTATTTTGTGGTGTTGGGACCCATGGATGAAACCACAACCGCTCTAAGGTGGCGAAAATACAAAAGCATTCGCCACTGGATGGCGGTGACATTGCCCTCTTCTTTCTTGCACATAACTTGTTTTTGTGCGCGTTCCGGGCTTTGCAAAGCAACTCCTTTGGCATCGGCTTCAGTTAACCGACATTCGTTTCCAATAATGACTTTTCTTACTACTCCTGGGCGTCCTTCCCTTGTAATGAAAATAAAAATTCTGCCGAAAAATCTTGTGTAGAATTTTGCAGCATACATGGCTCTCTCGTACATTCCCTTTCAGTTAAAACTTACGGTGAGCAGTGGATGTTTATATTGCCTTAAGTACTATTTTATTAACAACGTAGCATGGCTTTTTTGAACGTTCCCCCACAGTGGGTCGGCATTGAAGGCCGTAGACAAGGATTCCAACGGACCTCGGTTCAATTCCGGGGGAGGGTGGAGTATTTTCTCCTCTCGTCTCACTGAGGTGGGGGCGAGCATGGCGGCCATGAGTCGGCGAGGTGGGGCGGGGGGAGACGGTCAGGAGAGTGCTCTGACGTTGTAACATCTGATTATTCGAGGGTATCCTTTTGTTCGCCTTTCTCACATGCGCGAGTACTGAGCCTTCTTCCCATTACGGTTCTCATGTGCCTCGAGGTGAAGGCGAGGGACGTACCCCGGGTGGGTGGGGGTGTGACAACTTGTATGTCCAATCGGGCGTTTCTCTGAGCGCACCCCTTGGGTCTAACCCTAAAGATTGTGGTTGCAGCAGTGCAGTTTAACCTACTGTCGCAATGAGTATACGGACGTAAGAAGCATTTATAACTTAATACTTAACAACACCTAATTGTGTATGAGTGAACTTCTAAAAAATACAAGTGCTACCTACAGTCCTATTAGTACCGTAACCGCAGCGCTTTATACATTGAAGGGGCTGAGAAAAGCTTACCCGCTTCATGTATGAACTTTCCAAAAGTTTGTATTTTAACAATTTTTTTTTTTGCAAAATTTCCTATTTTGAAAATTTTTTAAAAGTCTCCAGACATCATATGTTAACAATCTTTGAGAGTTGCAATTTTCTATTTTAAAATCTTTTATATTAAATTAGTATGTATACCGTGTGTAAACCCGGCCGATGTTCCTTTGTGTTCAAGGCAGACTGAGACTGCTCTATGCAATATATTCGGGTCAGGTTTTAGAGTCAAGTGTAAGTCAACTAAACACATAGTGATGAACCTGTCCTACCCTAATTCCGTCCCAGTCCTTCTCCCTTTAGTGTTTGTGACAACGATAGACTTGCCAGTAACGCTGAACCCTTTGCCGTGGGTCAGTAACAATAGTCATTGGTTATTTTCCTGCATTGTCTTTCACGAGCACCTTCTGGAAACGAGTAACTATTGCGTGACTATTCTCCACATAACCGAATTTGGACTGTTATTCGAAACCATTGCTTGTTGTACTTCTGAAAATTGTGTTTTAGTGTAGTGTTACAGATTTACACAAAAACTAAAATTGATGTTTTACACGTTTTACGCAAGTTAACAAATGAGAATGAGCAATATGATGCTAAATAAGCAATGTCTAGTTGTTTAAATGCTGGATTCAAAACTGTATTTTAAATCTTGTTAACAAGCTTTTACTTCATGCTCCGAAGACTAAAATGAACGGAATGCTTAGCAGGACCGCTGTATGCATTTCTTTCACTAAATATCAACTTACATTAACAAACGTAAACGAATTACAATCAACGACGATAAATTTGACCGACTTTATAAAAAAAGCATATAATGTCATTCAATGTCTCGCAGTTGTAGCACCGTTGTTCGTCCGAAAACTTTTAGTTTGACCGACTGTGAAACATTTTTAGCCCTTTTCGAAACATCAAATATCCATTTGTCGTGCTTTGCTACTTTCAACATGCTGCAATTTGTCACACAGTTCACATTCTTTGTCATTTGTGTACATGTACCAAAAACCGAACGCAGTAATTCATATAACTTTTTCATTCCAGTGTAGACAGAATACCATAACATGTACAGCATATACAGAAGGTTATTCTCGCATAAAAGTACTAAAAACGCGACAAGAACCCCCACCCCAAAAGTTATCATTGCAGCCATCAACAGCGGGTCACGAAACGGCACGCTGCTCCAAGTGTACTTGACTTTGTATTTTCCAATCATTTTTGTTCTGAAGGTATTTTGTGCTTCCGATCTGAAGTGTTGATACGCGTGCTTCTCTTGCATCTGTAACTTTACATCATCCCAATATCTCCGAACTCCGTTTTCCATCAGAGTCTTGCAAACCTTTGTCAGCTGATCGGCGTTTGGGAACAAAATCCCTAAACTCGCGTAGACTGTTGCGACATCCTGCTTTACCATAAAAAAACTGGTTTGGAATGTGTCCGGGAAAATCTCTTTGAAAAGCTTAAGTCTATAGCTTTCTATTAGTATTCCGACCTTACGGTCGTTCCTCCACGCATCAAGGTGGTCTGAATAACTATCGATGTGGGGGTTTGTTTGAAACATAAGTAGCCTGTCATACAAGCTGCTGCTGCAATCTAATCGAGTTGAATTGAAAAGCCACCACATATAAGGATTTGTCACGATGGTGTAATTTTCAGCCAGCATGTCCTCTACAGTCTTGCTCGATTCCATGGCTGTGGGAACTACAGTGGAACTTTGGAGCTGCGTGGTGTAGCTACTTACAAGAGAAACCACTGCAAAAATCCATCCTGTCAACAAGTACTTCCAGCGGAATTTGTTAACGCTCACATCCATCGCTTGGTTCAAAAAGGGAACCAAAACCATGAGGCTTGTGGTTGTAACGGACATTTGACTTTTGTTTTTCTTGCAGTCTATTGTAACTAAAACCATGAGAGAAAAGGAAGAGGTCGCTACGAGTATCCACACCGTGGATGTGAAAGGGATTACGAGATCTTTGAGCCCCGACCACAAATCGTTCTGTACACTCACTCCGTAAGCAATAAATAGTTTTATTTCAAAGTAACGTATTCGTCGAAGGTAGACACTTCTACTGCACTCCTTTTGTACACCAGCCAGTATTAAACCGGACTCAGGGTTTTGTGAAAAATCAGACGCTACTTTCGTAGGCCGGATTGAGAGGTTGACGCGTGAAGTGATTTCATTCAAGAATCTTGTTGCTGAAAAGTACAAATCATTTTTCAAGTAATTAGCAGGCAGGTCATTTAGCACACGCAAGTCTAAGCCACGCTCCGAAAAATCAAATACAAAAACTGGTGACCCATTCATATCTCGCGCCATTTTCACAAATTCTTTCAGAATGGAGTCATACGACGTCCACGTAGAGAGACACTTTATTTCCGAAAAGGTCAGAGCCATCGTCGGTGTGAGTCTAAAATTCAGTTTATAAATAGACTCTACAATGAGTTCTCCGAAAAATGACGTTGATGTGATTTTAAGAAACAAAATATAATTCGGCAGAGAGGACTGATATTTTTCCATAAGTCTGTACCACGATCGGGACCATGGGTACCATAGATACAAATTAAACACCAGATCCCGATCAGGATTTACATTTGACAAGTAGGAATCCACCGGAATCGTTGAAAAGAAATCGATCAAAACATGCACCACACAATTGTTACTTCCAAATCTTCCCGCTGTGCGCTCCCTCAGTTTAGGCACCATAACAGAAGAGTTTGAAATTGTTGCTTGGATCGAAAACACTTTCAACTCACCAACAACGTGGTTTTTGGCGTCCAAAGCGGCCCAGGTTTTAGAAGAAACTTCGAGAAAGAATTGACAAGAACTAAGGGGCTCAACTATATCACGCATAGTATGTCCGGTGGCCGTTTGAGCATCGCAGATAATGCAAAAAATCATGAGACCTGTAGCTAGGTACATTAGTACTTTGATTAGTGTTGACTGTTTTTTTGAAATTCCTTTGGCGCTTCTTTGAGACATTTTTATGGTCCTAAGTCGTAATGTTTTAATACAAAGCGCTTGAAGGTTTTAATGTACTGTAATATCCTTTAAACAAACAAATCATGATATTCAACCCCTGCTTTCACTCATTGAATTGCTCTTGAATTTTCTGACACGAATGTTATCTCTTTTAGCTTCAGTTCCTTTAATGTAATAAATACGTGAGCATTTTATATATTTTATTCATTACTATCACCAGAAATTAGTTATAAAAAGGCTTTGTCACGTGTACTGAGTCTTTTTAGGCACAGTGTCAAGTTTATTTTGTTGAATAACGTTGTTTTTCTCACATGAAAGACATGCGAATATGAGCACACCGTAAACCCGCTTTATAATGCCTGGCTCTTTTGTAATGTAAACAGGTGTGAGGTATGTAAAGACAGTTGACATCATCACTCATTTAAGCAAATATAAAAATGTTGGCCAACACCTTAAGAACCAAAAATGACTGGCGTACTATGCAAGTTTTACGTCAGATTTGTGACCGCGCAAAGAACTTTTTCATTTTATTACATAAAATAAAAGCCGTTACATGACATGCCTCATGTGATTTCCCCTTTGTTCATTTCTTGTCTTTGAAACTAAAAAACAGAATTTATGATGTCCCAAGAGATGTGCGGTTCTTCCGACAAAGAAATTCAATTAAATTATCTTTTGTTCATGCTAAGCCATCAAAGTGAACACTCAGTCTTCACCACCAAATCCTTTGTTCGTGTAGATTGACGAAGTAATCCTTAGAAAGGATTACGGCATGCATGGAATGAATACCCTCTTTTACTTAAAGTTCCATGCAAGCCGGTAATTAATTAACTCGACTTTGTTTAAGTGCAACACAAAATTCTGAAAAACGATGAATTCCCACTTGCGGAGAGAAACTTTTTCACGATTAATTAATTTAATTATTTTGTGGTGTTGGGACTTGTGGGTGAAACAACAACCACCCTCTGGTGGCGAATATACATGGGCATTTGCCACGTTAAGAACAGCTGCGTTCCGATGTACACTTAAAAAAAGGCATCGTTATTCTGTAAATTTTAAAAAAACTGTGTCTTTTACGTGTATGTAGATCTGAAAAAGCTGCGTCTTTATTTTACATAAAAAATATTCTCTTTGTGGTGTTTAGGCCAACCCGAAAGAAATTATGCATTTTTAAAAATCCTATGAAGGCATCATTGGCCTATGCATATTTACGCACCTCTTTGAGACAACCAGCATTTTTGTGTTCACTTTGAACAGCCAAATCCGACAAAAGTAAAATGCTACCTGATTTTTTTTATGAATTTGAAATTATCACAACATGAGAATTTGCAATGCAAGATATGAACGGCTCAAAAATCATAACAAGTTTTAGTACAGCACAATGATCGTAATTTTCAAAAGTTGAAAGTCAGCCAAGATTACTTGATCGTAATTTGTCTTTCGTTGCTTTATGCACTATTAAAATCTGTGATGCTGATTTGATATTCATGTTTTTATTTGTTTTTTTTTTAATATCGACAAGAATAAAATAAGCAGGCCGAAATGGGAATGTAGTAATAATTATAAATTATAACGAATAAAGGTGCCTCCCATAGAGAGGCGTAATTTCAGGGCCATCACGTTTTCAGTGTAATTATTTATATTTATCTTCTCTTCTACTTTTCTTCTTCTTATCTACTGATCTTTTCATCTTTTAATCTTTTGGGTCGGATGCGGGCTAAGGTTGACTTGACTTTGCTCTAGATTTCCTTGTTAAGGCCCGCGATTTACGAAGTTTCAGGTTCAAATTTAAATTAAAATTTAATTCCTGCAAGAATTGAACCGTGCTCATTTGTTTCCAAAAATCACGATACAATTTCGAATACTAAGGGAAGATTATCCTCATCATGTTCGTGATAAGCGACTGTTTTAGTGAAATCGTT
>JAAXYX010004851.1:0-11749 GCA_036851915.1 Ptenothrix huangshanensis
AACACCAACAGTGTCACGACCACCAACAACCTCACCAACACCTGTCACTTCTCCATCATCAACTCCCACTCTCCCCAGCCCATCCTCCTTGAGTCCTACCTCTTCGACGGAAATACCAATATCATTAGCAACACCCGACTTTTTTTCTTTATATTCAACATTTGGTTACCCATATAAACCTGGATCTGCAACATCTGTTGACTTTTTTGGAACGTCTAGTGCTTCGGTTAGTCCTAATGTTATTATAAGTTCCAGTTTGTTTGTGTCGGCACTTTATGTTAAATTAAAGGGGCCTTCAATTTTACCTTCCTTAGTATATAGGAGAACTACGCGGAAAGTGCGTCTGAAGTCATCCGCAAACATGTATTTTAGTAATACTTCACAGTTGTTTGATGGTTTCACAAAAACTGTAAGTGATCTAGATGGTTCTTCGTTTGCCTTAATAGAAGAAATCCCGGCTACATTTTCCTATGTTTTGGTTTCGACTTTATGCGTTAAGGTTGTGAAAAAGTTTAACATCCCAGGCACTTTGGTTGCACCAACAATATTAAGTTCGTCGATTGCGCGTTCGACATTGTTGTCGGGTGAGACTATTCGGACTACTTTATCCGCCAGACAACTTTCCCCAGTTTCCTCTACTCAAACAACTGAAACACCTAGCATATCGTTTGTTTACGTGTCAGCAATGCGTGCTATTCCTCTGGCATTGATTTCGAGGCCGTATAAGAATTTTCCAACTTCAACCTACTCTCTAGATTTGCCTTGCACAAGTTGTATTTCCCAACTTTTCGAGTCAATTATACGTTTGAAATCGAATACAATTGCAGATTTACGCTTACGGTACTTAGGAACACCAGCAACTAGGAAGAACTCACCAGAAAAGGGTACATTTTCTGTCTTATTTTTAAGTATTTATTATTGATGCTATACCCTTTTTTATCAATTAGCTTGCATATGTTTATATTAAGGTGAATGCCATTGTACTTTGTAGCCTTGTACAATTGTAAATTTTTCCGTGGAGGTTTTTGATATCTTCATAATAGTTTTTACAAAATTGTAAAAATTTTGAAATAAAGGGACGTTTAGGAAATTACACAATTGCTTAAAAAACTTGAGACATGCTCATAGAAAATATTCATGCTTCCCGTTTAGCTTATGCTCCGTATTGGATAAATATACGCCCCAATTTGGCCCTTGAATTACCACGTGTAATTACTCCAGTATAAGCGTAGTACCGTAAAACTTCAAATAAGATCCCCGGCTACCATTGTTAATATTGAATTTTCTCCCCGGTCATCGTAATGTTTGAGCATAGGATTTGACCCGGCCAAACAATGAGGCAGGCTGTCGTTAGGGACCAGCTATTATTAGAAATTTTACGATACTCACAAAGAACAGCGTGATATAGAAGATAGGAAAAACGCCAGTGCTATAAGAAGTGATTACAAGCAAAATCTACACCCTCGATATGCTGTATTATAAAATCACAATAGTGAGATTGTTAACTACCGTAATCAATTAAATATCTTTGTTGTTCACGGTCCGCTATCTAGGTCCAGTGTTTGATGACGCAAACCCTACAAAACACTCTTTTCTTCAAACACGTGCCAAAATCAAAGAAAACGTAAAAGATTTTATAACACATCTCGACCTCGACATAAGTTTGGGTCGGCGAGCCAATACTGAAGAGGGTGAAAGATATGATTATGAGCAAGAAAAATTTAATACAGCTTCTGAAAATGTACGTAAATACTTGCCCCGCGGGGCTTACCAAATCAAACATGTCACGGCGCTTGACAAAAATGGAACAGCTTTTGTTTACGAAGTCACCCGAAGATCTTCGGAGTTACAGAGTATCGCATCATCAGGTGATGATGATTGGGGAATAGCGGATGAAGTATTCCGCAGTAATCTTTATCGGCTTCCAGAAAATAACACAGTTTACATGCGTTACCCTGTAACTTGGAACTCTTTTTATCCAAAAACATTAGATACAACTTCAAGAACCGAAATTGGTCGTTTTGACTAAAAACACAAAGAATGATTTTGATAGTCAATTCTCTGAACCTGTGGAAATACAAGCACGGTTGAATAATGCAGTTGTATTATACTATATGGATCATAAACCTACCAATGCTCTAACATAAAAGAATATTACTAGTTTCATTATAGCAGTTAAATAACCAACTTCCAGTTGCAATGGTCAAACGCGGAAAAAGTGTTACAGCGATTCATGTACGCATACAGTCCTTCCAAAATTGATCTTCAAACATTATCAGCCCAAGCAAAGCAGTAATTCTTACGTCAGCATGACATTCGAAAACAAAGCCTTTTAAGGGATCCCGATACGAAATATCAAGAAGAAAGGCTCAAGCACTTAACATATTTTTTGAAGACGCACGTTAATTTTTGGAGAATATTATTAGAGGTAACCCCAATTCCCCAAGTCGTAAACTTTTGTGCTTTTACATTTTTCATGAATTATTAAATTAACGTGAGTTTTTTTTTTAAAAAAAAGTACATCACCGTAGTATTTTTGTAATTAATAGCTCGTCTAAAACTTAAATTCCAGAACGGTCCAAAGCTGAGGGGGCTCGTACTTAATATTTCGCTCCAACTTTTGATAGCGCCGTTGGCTTAAAACAACATTATGTCGCTTTCTCAGGAGGATATGCGAATGAACTTTGCGGCTTACAATTATCTCTCGGATCTGAATATTCTTCCTCTAGAATTTCCAATCATGGAGAAAGCTGTAACATGCCCTCAGTGTAAGTTATTGAAGCCAAGTCGAAAAAGTTTAAAGATAAGCGTTCAGACTTCAAGGACAAGACTTGTGGTACATACATACTGGTTGTCTTTAATGGTGATTTACATCCTAAACGTCATGGTTGGATGTTCGAGAGCCGTGTTGTTTCCTGTGTCAACAACTGAGTCGTATTATGTTATCGGTAGTATTTTGGCAAGTGCATGCTGTGCAGGAGCTACCGCTAATGCACTAATTTGCTCCATCATGTGGCCTGATGTAAATGCATTGATACTGCGGATAATTTTTCAAGTGTGAACTTCAGTGAATGTCTAAAATAGGATCCTCGGTAAGTGGTTTTTTGGCTGATTTCTAAATACTGTAATCAAGACATTGTTCTGCTCAAGGCTATCAACCAATTTTGTTATTTCAGGCATTAAAGCACAATGTAGACGGATACTTTTAATATTTCTTCCACTTGGAATTACAAGTATACCTATTTCAGCAGCCTTGTTCTTGTATTTTTGATCCAAAAATGCCTATTTTTCTCTTTTCAACGATACATTCCGTGTTTGCTCTGAGGGACCAGGATAAAATGACAGTCATCATCAAATGGGCAATTGTTTCCGGTGGACACCTTCTTTTATGGCCTTTGGACTACATCCGCCTATCACGCGGTCTTTTGCATGATGTCGTTACTCGATCATGTTGCTGTAACGATTAGTCATTACCTGTCAGTCGTGCATGCATTGGAAAGGTATTTGATTATTTTCTTAAAAAAATGTACTTTACGGAGTGCGTTCAACTAAACGATTTGTTTGTTTTTTTGCAAGGAATACAGTCAGCTTTTGTTACTTCAAACTCTAAGCAGGACCTGCAAAGGCATGAGAAATGTGCAGTTACTGGTGCACTACTTAAACCGTAGCTTCTCCAGTCCAAGATATGTAGTGAAAATATCAACACTAAAAATGTGTATAATTGGTGGATATGCTGCCAATCCTTATGCATCCAATGTAATTATCTCCGCTTTTGGAACGATACTCATGCTTAATGGAATTCTGATTGTTCCATGGTAGGATAGATACATAATCATAGATTTCATATTATTTAAATTTTCATATTTCGACAACCACACTGACGATTTGTGTTGTTTGTAGTTAGTTTAAAAGCTTGTTGCATTCTCTTTTTAACTGTGCCATTTTTATTTATCGAGGTCTACCTGGACCCTGTTATATTTGTTGTCAAAAGTACTGATAATTGACACATATTTAGCATAGTGTTAACATTCAACCTTTGCTACCTGTATCATCGTATTGATAATTCGATTCAGTCATCAGTTACTTTACTATTTTCAGTGGGTTCGACATTATTATTATTATGCTCTGTCATTTGTAAATTGCTAGTTGTAATTAAGTACAAATTTGGGTCAATGGCTGCACACTACCTTTTACTAATTATAGTTATATTAACTATGATTTGTTAATTGCGAAACGCAGTGCTAATATCGATTTGTTCCTTGTTCGATAACTTTATATAACTATTCAAGTGAGATCGATCACGAGTACTGAACTTAAATAATTACATTAATTATATTACTAGGTTAAGTTAAACGACGAGTTAAAATGTAAAATAATGACAATTCAATCCAACATGAACTGTTTTTGTTTTCTCAAGCGTCACTGGCACTTGAAACTTACTCACGAAACGTTCTCTTGTTTTGTGCTCTGACTTTGTAATTTTATTATCAATTGAGTATTTTTTAAAGTCAATTTCTATTAAACGTAAAACATTAATCTATCTAACTTATCTTACTTGCCAATCGGAACTCATTCCTTATTCCTTGATTCATCTAACAAAAGAATCATTTCTATCATCCTGCCTAGACTGACATCTGATATTTACTGAGTTGGCAGTCACCTTTCCATCCCCAACACTGATGTATATATTTACGTTTGACACAGCTTTCAGCATGCCGGCAAACGTAAACCGACTCCTTACAGACATGACAATAGCTTCAGGCTTGGTGCTCCTTTCGGAAAAAACACTGTTGCGAACAACAATAGCATCTTTTGAAATCAAAGGGATTCAAGTTGGTGCATTTGGATCTACGGAAAGGGATTCAACTTTAAACTTTCTTGATTATGTTGTACAAAGTGTAGTATCACTGCTTGTTAGTGGTGTTTAGTTTAGAAACTTCAAACGTTTTTCGAACTAGCAAAATAATACAGCATAAGGTACCGTCGCGTTTTGGCGGCTTCCGTTTCTGCCTACGTGTGGCACCAGTACTTTGAAGATCAAGTTGAGGCGCCTCAACTCGTTCTTCTTCGTAAGCAGTTCGTTGTTCAAGTGAGTGATTTGGGCCTTCATCACCGAGATTTCGGATGAGTGGTAAGCATTGGAGTTTTCAAGAACCGTAATTCTCTCGGCGTGCTCGTCTAGCTTTGCCTTAAGGACTGAAAGGTTTTTCTTCAGCGTGTCGAAAATAGCCTGCTTTCAGATCTCATCTCTGCGAGTACGGCAAACAGTTTAGTAATATTTGAGTTTGGGGAGTCCGTAGAGGTCGTCGCCAAAAATGCAGCTCCGTCCTCGTCGTCAAGGTGAATATCAGCAGAACCTGAATTCCCAAGGTTTAAGGAGCTTGCGAGTTTGTCACCGATGGCTTTCTTTTGTTTATCCATAGTAATACGCCCAAAAAAGTAGAGTCGAGGGGAAGGAAAATGCACAAGTCAACCGTCACAATTGTAATTAGTTGCACTCCAGGCCAAAAATGAGTCAAAACCATGCCCGCGCAAAAATTTTGTCATAAGTAGAAAAGTCCGCGGGATAATAACCCTATTAGAAAACCCACAGGGTCAAATATCATAGCACTCATACATGACAGCTAACCAAGGCTACATTAACCACAGAACCAGCACATGCGCGTAGAACAACGATGCATCCCAAACATTTAGGTTAAAACGCTTTGATCGTAGAAAGAAACAACGATTTCTTTACAGAATATTGTTTCCCAAATTCTCATTTTAATTTTACGAAGGAAAGCTAAGCTCCTGTTCCGATTTCAGATAACAAAGAGTGAATATTTTTACGTCTACAACTATCTAAAAAATTGAGGAATTAATTTTGGACAGAAAGGTATAGCTAGAGAAAGCACAAACGATCTAATTACAGATAATTGCTTTGGAAATTCTTATTTTCATTTTACTGTTAAGGTCTATGATTCTATTACACTTGTGCATAAAAAGGAGTAAACATTTTTACGCATAAAACCATCGAGAAAAATCAGGAATTTATTTTAGATAAAAAGTTATGGTTGGAGAAAGCAATAAAAATCTACTTACAAATAAATTGCTTTAGAAATACTCGTTTTCATTTTACTGTTGAAGTCTATGATTCTATTGCACTTGTGCATAAAAAAGACAAAACATTTTTACGCATAAAATCATCGAGAAAAATCAGGAATTTATTTTAGATAAAAAGTTATGGTTGGAGAAAGCAAAAACAATCTACTTACAAATAATTGCTTTAGAAAAACTCGTTTTCATTTTACTGTTGAAGTCTATGATTCTGTTGCACTTGTGCATAAAAAAGAGGATACATTTTTACGCATAAAACCATCGAGAAAAATCAGGAATGTATTTTATATAAAAAGTTATGGTTGGAGAAAGCAAAAACAATCTACTTACAAATAATTGCTTTAGAAATACTCGTTTTCATTTTACTGTTGAAGTCTATGATTCTGTTGCACTTGTGCATAAAAAAGAGGAAACATTTTTACGCATAAAACCATCGAGAAAAATCCGGAATGTATTTTAGATAAAAAGGTGTGGTTGGAGAAAGCAAAAACAATCTACTTACAAATAATTGCTTTAGAAATACTCGTTTTCATTTTACTGTTGAAGTCTATGATTCTGTTGCACTTTTGCATAAAAAAGAGGAAACATTTTTACGCATAAAACCATCGAGAAAAATCCGGAATGTATTTTAGATAAAAAGGTTTGGTTGGAGAAAGCAAAAACAATCTACTTACAAATAATTGCTTTAGAAATACTTGTTTTCATTTTACTGTTGAAGTCAAAGATTCTGTTGCACTTTTGTATAAAAAAGAGTATACATTTTTACGCATAAAACCATCGAGAAAAATTAGGATTTTTTTTTAAATAAACTGTTATTGTTGGAGAAAGCAAAAACGATCTAATTGCAAATAATTGTTTTAGAAATACTCGTTTTCATTTTACGGCTGAAGTAAATGAGTTTGTTACAGTTGTGCATAATAAAGAATAATCATTTTTGTGCATAAAACCATCGAGAAAAATTCAGGATTTATTTTAGATAAAAAATTGTGGTTGGAAAAACCATGACGATTTACTCAAAAAATATTTCTTCGGAAACTCCTGTTTTCGTTTTACAGGTTAAGACTTAGCTCCTGTTTGACATTCGGATAAAAAAATATAAACATTTTGACGCATAAAACCATCGAGATAATTTAAAAATTCATTGTAGTTACAACCTAATGGTTGGTTCAAATCAACACTGATTTACCTAACAACTTCTTTACAATTCCTTTTTTGCTTTCAAGGGGTTAAGACTACGCTACAGTCTAACTTACAGACAAAAATAATTAAACACTTCTACACATGAAACCATTGAAATAATTAAAAATTCATTGTAGTTACTAGCTACGGTAAACACTATTATGGTTTTTTAACTATTAAATTGGTAAAACATTAACATTTATTTTGACTTTAATTATTAACAATGCTAATTCATTTCTAAAATAGTTTGCTTAAAACGTTCAATGCATTATAAACTGCTAAAAGATAATAAAAAAACTTATTCCGAGAGTAACTCTTCAGCACTTTCATCTTCACTGCTTTCTACGTCTTCGTTCTGGTCACTCTCTCCTGAAGAAAATATTACTTTTCGGCAGTCCCTTATATTATCTCCGAGGTGTTTGGCAGGTTCTGGAATTGACTCCAAAAACCTGGCGTAGCCAAGAAACCACAAAACAGAAGTAACGTGTGCACACGTCTTTCTTGAACCGAGATGAGATATCTACTCGAATCAACCCAGATCTGTTTGTGTAGGTAGATACCATGTAGTCTTTCCTGTTGAGTTTGTCCTTTGCAACACAACTGGGTGCTATCCAAACTTGATAGGAACCAAATGTAAGCCACTTTAGATCTTTGTGTGAAAGGTGGGGAAAGTCTTGAATTCTGCTGGATACTTGTGTAATTCTCCCACGCTTACTTCGTACCAATTTCTCGGAGGTAACAAGAGCTTGGATCTCGTTTTCAGTGTCCATTCTGGAAAGCATTTCTTCTGCTGTGAAAACGTCTGAGTCAAGGTCTTTAGCAATGAAACAAAAGTAATTAATACTGATTGCACAAACTACTTTTAAAAATATGTTGAGTTTTTCAAGATACTTGTTAGGAATCTTTCCCCTAAAAAACTTAAAAACGTTTTTTATCCTGCCGTGGGCAGCCTCAACCACCGATCTGCTTTTCGTGACGGCTCTTGACTTATTTGCTTCAGCTGTTGTATATTGCTTCCTCCCTTTCCCCAAAAATATAGGCATTCGAGTCTTAAACCCAGCCTCTTCGCATTTCTGTACTACGTCACGGTATCCACGATCCAGCACCAGAACAATCCCATGCCCATTAGCAAACAAAGTTAATCCATCTGGATCGTCGAGCAAATTCGAAAGAATACTAGCGTCGTTGTTGAACGTATCAGCGGCAAACACTTCACTCATCTCCAGAAAGTAGCCATCAGCACCGCAAAATGTTGTTGGTTTTACAAGATTCGAGCCCTTGTGCGAGTACATCTTTTTTTGGAGCGTGAAGTTGATGATTTTTGTCCATACAAGTAAGTAGCATCCACGTAAACTGGAACCTTGTCTTCTTGCATTTGCAAAAGCTCATCCGCAAAAATGGTACTGTGGGCTTGTTTAAATTCTTCATGAGTAATATGAGCAAACCCAAGGTATTTGGGTGCATAGTCAATAAAGAGACTTCCAGAAACGCTGTCCACAATCTTACTAACGTGTCCGTAGTGTAATCCAAAAAGACTTCCGAGTATTCTGACACTTAAATCAAGTCTCATCTTGCAAAGAAAAATCGCAAGATTTCTACGTCTTGACTGCGGCGTTGATCCTGTGAGACAGTGACTCGTCTGGTCAAAGAGATCATCAAACTGAGCGTCGTTTAAACCTAAATACAGATAGCACGTCATAGCCGTTCGTTTAGGATTACATGGTTCAAACGAAAGAATAGCTTTGTCAGAGTGATGCAGAGCTTTTGCGGAGTCAACTGCACGAGACTTGAACGAAGCGATCGATATTTTGTTCTTTTTGCAAGTCTTCATAAGTTCTATTCCAGCTTCATCTTTGAAGAACGATCCTTGCAGATGACGAGGGCAGCAGCGGCTTTAAGGATCAAGGATGATGTTCCATTTTAAAAATGCATCCCCAATAGCTTCAACTGGAAGGTGGATTCGCTGGAGCCTGCATTTACAAATTACACAACTGCTTTGTCCTTTGGCTGCGTTAAGACGGTGATGATTCGATGAGGTTCGACCTCTAGTGCCCCCTTCAGAGGATTTTTGTGTTTTGTGTAACATTTGTTGTGACACGACACGCACAAGTGTTTTCCATGTTCAAAATCTTTACCGCTGAGTTGACAAAAAACGTCCAGCCACTGTGAGTGACGATTAATGCCATACATCTTCTGATTATCAAGGTTCGTATTGCACCAAAAGCAAAGCACTACAATTACAACCAAAGCAAGCAAGTCAATATACTACGCCATTACAAGGTTAAAATCACTTGTTTGTAATAAAAATAAAGCAAGATAATTAAGGAATACAATGATTACTTTTCTCAATATCCAGGATTTATCAGGACTTGATTTAATTGCATTCGGACAGAATCATTCACAGGCCATATTGCACCTTAGTTACAAAGCAACCTTAATGATTAGTCTTTATAATTAAAACCATTGAGTTGTGTTATAAAAATATTGTTTACTTAATTCTACAATATGGGCAAACGAATTAAACTACTTACTCAAACAAAAGACAGCGACAACGGAGAACCAAAACAAAGAGTAATAGTTTAATGTCAGGTTTTGAAGACAGTAATAATACAATCAAGAATAAATATTTTGAAGATAATTGATAAAAACGGATGATTTAGGTTAGTCAATACTCAACTAAAGTCCACAGAAAGTGAGAAATTCCGAAAATGCGACTCGTCAAAAAATCACTACAATAGCCACAAGCTGACTTGTCCTCAACGCACCTCCAACGCTTGCATTTCGTTGTGGCTTTTTCATTGTAAGCGGGAAGGCTGGATTGCTAGAGTCGCAGATTTTAGCATTTAGCATAGATTTATGCAATCCTCATTTGTGGGCTTGCTTTGCAACTATGCATTAGCTTATACTTCGTTTTTGCTACGTTTATGAAGTACTTTTGTCTACGCATACGGATAGTCTAGTGATTGTTGCTGTATCTTTTATCGTATGGTTCGGTACAGAAGGACTTTTCCGCTTTGATAGAAATTTTTTAGGCGGGTGTGATTTTGACTTTTTTGTAGCCTGGAGTGCAACTTATTCACTTTTGTTTGTAAAAATAGAATGGCTTGGACGACCAGTAGGCACGTCTATCGTGAACGAAGGTTTGAAGCTTAGTGAATTAAGTGAAGCTTATTAAATAACAGTAGTTAATTAATAAAATTGCTAATTAATTAACATTAGATAATTTTAAAAATTTCTAATTAATTAACATTAGATAATTAACAAAATTGCGAATTAATTAGCATTAGTTAATTCATAAACTTGCTAATTAATAAGCATTAATTAATTAATAAACTTGCTATTTAATAAGCATTAGTTAATTGAGAAACTTGCTAATTAATAAGCATTAGTTAATTGAGAAACTTGCTAATTAATAAGCATTAGTTAATTGAGAAAATTGCTAATTAATTAGCATAATTTATTGTTAACTACATGCACGATAGCCGCAGGACTTTTGGAAGCGTTGCCCTCGCTCTCCCCTCACCCTCATTTAGTTTATAAGCGTTAGCCCTCCCCTTATCTCTATGTCGCGAGGGTAGGAAAATGAGGGAAACCTCATATTGGTATGCAGATGCTGTATTTTTATATGCAAATCAAATTTCCCTCAACCTCCCCTCAAATTCATGAAGATTAATAACATTGTTCGCGCTTCCCTCACCCTCATGTCGTGAGGGAAGAGCAATGAGGGTACCTTAATTTTGTGCGGGTTACACACCTACGCGCCAATGTCTATCGTTTAGAATGCCATATGGAAGTGTGGAACGGAGGCACATGAACGATTGGGAATCGCATAAGGACCGATTCATGTACATTTCATGATGTTATGGAGATTCTCAGCACGTTGAATAAGTGGCATAGAGAATGGATAAAGGGAAGAGGGAAGGAGGATTGAATTGGATCGAGCAGTTGGCAATTCTTTTTCAAAGACGAAAGATCAACCACTGCAAGCCACGGCTATTTTACAAAGCCGTGGCGTATTATTTCTTTTGTCCGAAACCCTCCCTTTGTTCATCCTCAAGCTCTTTCCATTTTAGTGAGGTTGGAAGTTATTAGCATTTAGTTAAAACATTTATTAATTACTGACATTGGTGCATTACACCCTGTGAATTCGTGTTAGTAGTTATATTCAATTCTGAAATGATTTCATTCCTCAGTTGTGTAAGTTTAGTAAATACTTTATTGTGTACCATAACATCAATAATAAGCAAACGGCAGTTGTTTACAAATAAACTAAATCAGACAGTAAAAGTTAAGAGCGTGTGTGTGGCCATCGAACTGCAATCACTTATTAATACGACATTCGTCGCGTCCGAAGTTTATAATAGCGAGGTTGTGCAAGCCGTAAAGTCGGGTTCAGGTTTAGGTTTAGGGAGAGAAAGCGCACTTTTTTACTTTTACTGCCGAAACCTCTGTCCTGGATCCGGCACTCGAGCTC
>JAAXYX010004852.1:0-11749 GCA_036851915.1 Ptenothrix huangshanensis
ATCGGTAAGTCCCATGAATTAGATTTTTAGAGCTTGAGTTGAAGGCTTGCACCTACGAGTTTCAGATGCACGCTTGGTTATCACATGATCAGCTTGTGTGAAGTTTATGTTCTGCTTATCGTATTGTTTTATTTGCAAAATGTAACGGGTTTTGTGTCTATTTAGTCCAATGGATTTAACAACAATCAAGCGACATATCGATTCGGGCATCATCCGTAGTGTACAAACATTTGAGAGAGACGTCTATTTAATGCTTATGAATGCAACCATGTACAACTCATTTGATCATGAGATACATCAAAGGACACTTGAAATGGAACAAGATGTTCGAACTATAATTGATGTAAGTGAAGGATTTACTTTCTAGTAACAGTTATAATTGTGTTTGACTGAACAGGAAGGTTTCTGAGATGATTAATTTTGTATAATCTTAGGAACGGTACTTAAACGTTTTTCAGGTCATTCTTAATAATACATAAAGGTACATACAATTTTTCTGACGTTTACTGCTTTTAAAATTTATAAACTGGTATTACAGAACTACAAAGCAACCCAAAAAGCACTCCGTGCTTCCCAAACAAATGAAGGTACAGGATCAGAAAGTGTGATTCGGTCACCTGTGAAGCTGCGGAATCGTGGCCGCCGAGGACGGAAGTTGTCGGAAAGCGATGGAGAAGAAGTGGTAGTCGAAGAATCTCACTCTGGGGAGCACACACCTGCATCAGGTACTGACAATGAAACTGATGACATGGAATCTGACCGACAGGCCGGGCAGAAAACTAGAGAAGGTTCTCCGGACATTGTATCTTTAGCAAGTGGCACAGGAAATAAACGGCGGAGTCGTAAGTTGATTTGAAAAGTACCGAAAACTCAATTACTGCAGTCACATGTAATTTTTCAGAACTGAAATTTTTTTTTACAAATATATAGATACATTATGTATTTATTTGAATGGTAATGTGTACATTTTTCTCACTTTCGCTTCCATTCACATAAATGTTTTTGCCCTTGCAGAGTTTGGTAATTGCCTAATTTCCTAAATATCGTAATACAGTACAGTTACCCAGAAACTGTCATTTATGTACCGTATACACTTGTATTCAACTTTTCAACATTTTTTTCTCATTTAAATCTTGTAGCTTATAAATACAATTAACGAATTTTTTCACTTTGTACGTTTATCATCATCATATCACAAATTCTTACGTTTTTAACGCCAACACTATCTTATCAATGCTATTATCCTCTTTATTTTCTATACTGACCGAGTACATAATTATTT
Source organism: Ptenothrix huangshanensis (assembly GCA_036851915.1). Lineage (NCBI taxonomy): Eukaryota > Metazoa > Arthropoda > Collembola > Symphypleona > Dicyrtomidae > Ptenothrix > Ptenothrix huangshanensis. The sequence continues at coordinate 1,283 of JAAXYX010004852.1, forward strand.
GAATGCCATGAAGTCCAGGTTTCAGTTGTTGAAAAGTCTATATTTCGTAGCTACCAGGATTGGCTATTGAAATTTGAAATATCCTGTATTGATCTGTGATGGCTGTACCACTGAATGACTACTTTACGTAGCTCTGTTGTTATGGTTTGGGGGCAGGCATGTGGATTTTGAAGTTGTTATAATTGTAACGATTACCTGCATGTAGATGCACAGAAAAATTACAGTTCATACTCTAACGGTGGTGAGGGAGTGACGGGTCACTTTAATGAGCAAGAATAGTTTCGCAAAATCGATAAAGGTTAATTCAGAAGAAAAAGGCTCAAAATTTTAAATTTTGAACGGGTTGTAAATAGGTGACTCGAACCTGATTTTCGAGCTGTTTTTGTCGAACAGTAGATTGTGGACCGAAAGGTGATAAAAAGACTAGCCACGAAATGATGGGAAAATATGCGAAATTGAGAAAAGTACTTTTTTAAAAATTGCAGTTGTATAATTACATAGTATTTACTATGGTTCACGGATTTGAAAACTCGGTGGTATGACTTACACTGGTAACTACACTGTAAAAGTTAAACAACCTTAAAACAATAAAAAATGCATCTAAAGTGCTGAAAACCTACAGCTATTTAGTATAATCTTGAACGTAGTATAAGTTCATCTATAGTGCATCTTATACACATTATAAATACATCTTGGATTAAAAGATGCTATCGAGATGCATTTTTAATTCGTTTTAGATGCACAGATGTAATTTTATTTCATTTAAGATGCATTTCAGATGCACTTAAACTTCGTTCAAGATTATACTTAAATAGCTGTAGGTTTTGGCCAAAGAGATGCACCTCTTTTTACAGTGTACGTGTAGTTGGCAGTTGAAAGTGAATTTACTTAACTACTCAAGGGCTGTTCTCACATTCAGTTTCATTAGGTTTCTTTGCGCCTTTTATTTAAATCCTAAAAGTAGTCATCCTATGCTAAGCCTATTTTATTTATGTATTGAATGATCTAGTACCTACCTACATACAAGTTTTGCACTTTCTTTTTCTTTTAGGAACTTCATCACCTTCTTCAGTTCATATTGCTATGTCTAGTAAGTTTTTCTTGCAGCTTTTGAGTTTTTTTGCATTCTGTTTTTAAATTCGATTTGTTCTGTCAAAATAATGTACCTACCTACTATACCGCTACCTAATTTTACTATTGTGCATGGCTCATTGCTCGTTCGTAGCAAAGCTTGTTAAAATCTTTTCTACTTAATGCACCGAGTTGATAGAAATATGTGTTACCATTATTTTTGTATTATGTTGTGTGTACATTATAAACATGATTTATTGTTTATGACATCTCTCACTATAAATGGAAAATATTTGAAAATTATTGATGTTTGCGCAGGTACTGCGGGAAAACCTAGTGCTGAAAGAGCAAGCAGTGTCGAACGAAGACTTCGTCAAACTTCACCCGATGTCAACTCCCCGACACCATCTTCCCGACATTATGATTAATAATAAGAAATATGTTTCACAATACAAGAGACAGTTTGACATTTGCTTGCAGTTTGCAGTACACAGTATAAATTCCCAGCGGAAAGTTCTGAAAAATGAAAAGCATCGTGCTTTGTTTGTGTTTATACCGTAATCAGTATAGTTAGTACAGGAGAAAGTATTTGCTGTTGCTTATAATTAAATGTCATTTTGTGTGTATTTACTGGTAATGTGGTTTACATATATTTGAATAATATATTGTAATTGTAAGGATCCAAAGGTGTGTGAAATATGTACGGTATTGTTTGTATGAATTATAATGTACGTAACTGATTTGTNGTGCTTTGTTTGTGTTTATACCGTAATCAGTATAGTTAGTACAGGAGAAAGTATTTGCTGTTGCTTATAATTAAATGTCATTTTGTGTGTATTTACTGGTAATGTGGTTTACATATATTTGAATAATATATTGTAATTGTAAGGATCCAAAGGTGTGTGAAATATGTACGGTATTGTTTGTATGAATTATAATGTACGTAACTGATTTGTCGAACTGATTTCTGCTAAAGTTATGTTCTGCAACTCTGATTGACCCCCTTGTAGGTTTTACTGTATTGAGCCATAGAGCCATTACTTGAATTTTTAATATCCTTTGATGTTTCTGTTTTTTGCGTAGCTATAATTACTTAACGTCTTTTTCTAGAAAAAGTGTGGCTTTTAAAAATGACCATCACAGATTGGAACGATAGTTGTTGTAAGTTAAGATAAATTAGTAGTATTAGCATTTGCTGGTTTTACCCACTGTAAATTAATTTAGTGAATTTATTGCATTTTGTGACATATTTCAAAATTGCTTTCTGAAGCAGCAGGAAGAACAAGAAACCAATTACTTAAGTAGTTAAAATCCGTTTTTGGTGTTCAAGGTTTGTCTGGTTTCAATTTTCAGAATGTGTTCCGCATTACATAAAAGTATAATTCTCATGATTGATTTAAAACTAAGTTGACGTTTAAAACGTTTTTTATCATGTATAGTTACTTCGTATGTCATACTAAATATTTTAGAACCGTAGCATCGGAAAGACTGCAACTCTTTTGTAATTAATTATATTAAGGTAGGTACCTAACTAATGTAACTTGTTCATGTTTGGGAGTTGTAGAGGTAAAAAGTGTTGATATAATTGTATTGTCTGATTGTGACGCTTCTTTTTATGTAGATAATTATAATTAATTATAATTATATTTAATTATATTTCTAGTGTAAGTTAGATTAAACAAATAGTCTATTAATAAATTACAAGTAAAGCAGAGGAAGGTTAATAATTATGATCTTGATCATTTTTGAAATAAAAAGCAGCAAAACATCCTAATTTCGTACAAAATCTGTAATTATTACCTGATACGTATTTACAATTATTGTTCTACTTCTTCACCTACTGAGCTCAAGAGTACCATTTTGATGCATAATTATGTATAAGCAACCGTAACTTGTTGGAATATTTATCTTTCCGTAATTATCTTCCTTAATACTTAGCCTAGAAAAGTTGTCATTCATGTCCTGCGAAAACTTTAAATTGTTCTTTATTCCATGCTTTTTACTCGGCTAATTTAATTCCCACAGTAGACCAGTAATATTCATCACTGTAATGTGTAGAGTTTACATATAAAAAAAGTAATCAACGTACAAAATCTGTAATTATTACCTGATACGTATTTACAATTATTGTTCTACTTCTTCACCTACTGAGCTCAAGAGTACCATTTTGATGCATAATTATGTATAAGCAACCATAACTTGTTGGAATATTTATCTTCCTTAATACTTAGCCTAGAAAAGTTGTCATTCATGTCCTGCGAAAACCTTAAATTGTTCTTTATTCCATGCTTTTTACTCGGCTAATTTAATTCCCACAGTAGACCAGTAATATTCATCACTGTAATGTGTAGAGTTTACATATAAAAAAAGTAATCAGTGTGTAATAATCAAGTTTTCACTGCTGCAGTAATATTCCCTGCTACTTATCCATTACTTCGTTTAATAGGTTCCACCGCTTTTTCCAGAGTAGAACAGAGTAAGGACAACGATTTACAATGCATAATAATTATGATTATAATACTACGCATTGATAGTTTGATAGGTGCGGCTAGGAGTTCGTGGAAGGGAGCGTTGTTTCTTCCTTGTAGCTGTAGTGACCACCAATGCGAAATCCTCGAGATCACTATCTGTCAATTCGTCCTCTTTCATTAAATCATCTTCTTTGACATTTAGGAAAGAGACGATTCCATACAAGACGCCATTAACGAATGTTAGTATCTAAAGAGAATTGAAAAGACCAAATCGCATGAACTTACTAAACAAAGACAACGCTAGTCTTACACAAAGTAGTACAGGAATAATTTATACTGATATGAAAAAATAAGTATACAAGAGATAAAGATACCAAAACAATTCCTTCAATAATTAAACTAAATAAAGAGGTGATGACATATTTACTCAATGCTTAAAGAACGAACCTTTGCAACACTTTTGGAGTACCCCGACGGACAATTGTAATTGCATGTTTCGTAGTAATCACTCCAAGAGGTGACGTACGTACCTACGATTATCAAGCTCAAGCCAGCTACAATGTGGTACACAAAATCCTAGAAAATGGGAACCAAAAAGAAAAACCATTTATTGCATTACTATTGACTCAAGTTTAAAAGAAATTGTGCAAAGCCCTTGCATTTAATTTATTTAACAAGTAGATGTTTTAAGTATTACATGGTTGAGCTCACTATTCTACCCAAGACTGTTCCCAAAACTTTAGGTAAAAGAAGTAAAAGTCGTAGTAAGAAATTTTGACAGTAAATCTAATTGCAAATTTCGAATTAATTGAAATCATGAGATTTTTAAATTCCAGAATGTATTACTTTACATACTATTTTTATTCAGCAATAATGACAAAGACTGTAGGGAAGTAGGAACATAATCGTCAACAACACAAAGGTCATTTGCTAGTATTTTTAAGACGATGGGAAACAAGGTTCGAGAATAGTCAGCAAATAACCAGTTGACTTTACTATGACACAATGTCGATTCTCTTGTACTAGTGATTGTGATTATGCTTTGGAAATTCTTGTGAACATTACAGAACATTACCCTCCATTGTCAATGCTCTGATACTTGATTTACAAAATTATGTGATCAGTGATCATCAGCAAACTGATGGGTCGGCTTTTTTGTATACCACACAGACAGATGATAATTATGGCTTTGCACTCAGTCGAAATTAATTATTATAATATTATGCGCAATAGTTACAATTTTCTTGTTTATGCCACTCGTTGCCAGCGCTTCCCATTTCGCATAAGCCAGGAGGTATGTCAAAGAGAAAAGGAATACAACGCCCACAGTGCATACAAGTATGATCTCCTCTTTAACTGGAACAAAGTTGTGGGCTATCAACCCGAGGCTAATTGCACCAAAAACCTGCAAAATAGAAATAAAGCACCGTCATCATTTTGAAGAAGACAAAGAGACTTACTAACTTCAAATGATTTTTATTTATTCAGTCGAGTAAGTAAATGCTTACATAACTTAATTATAGTATCGTTAGTATACACATATAATTAATAGAATAGTTACTTAATTGAAAAATACAAATCTAGTTTGCAATTAGTTCTTACAACATGCAAGACTTTCAGAGTGCCACTTGTGGTGAGCAAATGCTCGAATCTAGTACACATACTTTGAAGTCCGAATGTAGATCTCTTTTGTCCGAAGCCCAGAGAAAATAATGCTGATCACTGATAGTGCAATATCAATAATTATTTCAGTTGCAAAAAATAACTCCCAGGTGAAGAACACAATCGGAAAAGATGCAACTAAAGTTTCTTATGAATTAAACCCTGCTGTACTCGAAACGCTAAAAAACAGTATTTAGTAAGTTGGATTTAAGCTTGGAGTTAACAGTACAAAACAAATCTGGAGGTAAAGGAATTTTCAAAGTTACTATTGCGTTTGAATAAGTCCGGCTACCTATACTTTTTTTTCTCTTGATCTTTATATTCAATTTTATTAAAAAATTGTGAATTTTGCTACTGAGGGTATTGGTTGGCGAATGCATAAAGTGGAGCAAATTTGTACACGAGTTACGGTTTAATTTAAATCAATTTCGCGTCCAGCTTAATTTGAATGGCAGTTTGCTTTAGTCCATTCTATGAGTATTATGATTTCAACAACTTTTTCAAGTCTTTTTAAGACTCGATTTTTAACTTCAACTTCTGCCTACTATATTTTTGTAAACAAGGAACTTTTGACTGCCTTTAAGGTACACCTGAACAAAAGAGGAGTAATAAATCCAAGAGGTTTCCAGTGCTTGGATTAATCACATGTATAATGTCGCAATTGCTGCTATTACTCTGGGATGATATGGTTAGGATGATGCTGCTTTGTCATGTGATGTTGTTTTCAGATAACACATTGTAATCAGTGGATTTAGAGTATTTGTCTATTTACTCGAGTGTTCTCATCTATTTGTTGCCTGATAAAACTTCAGATCGGAAAGCATAAAAGTAGGTTCATATTTATGGGTTGCAACACATATCTATTTGATATCTATGCTTTACACTGTATTATTGGTAATAAATAATAATAATAATTAATATGCATTAAAATGCACCTATTGCGCTTACGTGCAGTAAAACAGTTAATACTCAACTCAATAAACACCCAAATAATACACAGAAAACATTGTATACCTACGTAGCGTATTAGCAAACATACACCCTAAAAATGGGAGAATCTTAAACTCGAAAAATTCACTCGTATTCGTATTCGTATAATTATGAATGCAGTTAAGATGCATCTCAAGTTCACCAAATATGCATGTAAAAAGTGCATCAAAAGTAAAAGTGCGTCAAAAGCACAATATGAAGTAAAATGTTGGACGTTTTGGAAAAACGTAAAAGAAAAAAATACGCGTTTGGAAAACGCGTCAGAAATAAAGCGCACATTTTAAAAAAGGGCAAAATATATAAATAGAACGTTTTGAAAACCTGTGAAAAATGAAAACTAGGCGTTTGAAAAAAAAACTGAAAAAAATTGAAAAACAGATGTTTTGAAATAGCTTGAAAAAACAAAATATAGGCGATTGGAAAAATCCAATAAACTAAAAACAAGGACTTTCACTAATAGCAAAAAACAAGGCAATAAAAAAGTACAGAATAAAGAATTGAAAGTTCTCAAAAAAACCTCGCCTCCCGATCCAAGATGCATTTGAATGGATTTGTGATGTACTCAAGATGCATCCTAACGCTCATAATGATACCCAATATGCATACATTTTTAGCGTTTTACATGTCTCTTTTACATGTTCTTTTGTTTTCCAGTGTACCCATAAACAAAGGTGCTGTAAACTGCGTAAGGGAGTACGCTCTGTTTAACAGTGTTGAATATTTCGACTTCGACGGATCTTTTTTATTGGAACAACAGGTTTAATTAATCCCAAACATTATTTCTTTCAAGATTAATCCTATGCTCACATTGCAGCAACTATGCTGTCAACAAGTTCGCAGTTACTGCGGTACTAGTTACGAACTTACAAAGTAGCGTATAATTATGTATAACTACCAGATATATAATTATGTTTGAGAATCAACAACTTAGTTCTTGTTGATGTGGTTTCTGACCAATGAAATTTACAATCTGTACAAAAATCAGTACACATTTCGTTATTAAAAGGCTTAATTACATTTTATATACTACATAATGTATACATACGTTGCGGTCGTGCTAATTCTTGAGAGTGGAGTGCATAATAAAGCACAGTATTAGCGCTTCTCCTAATTTTTCCTAATGGCATACAGACAGTCTATTACGTATGTATATGTACTTACTAGCTGCTTACACGTGTACGTACATCCCTTGGGTGAGTTAATTACTGTTACATATTGTCAGAGTGTCTGTTCATATTCTGATTATAATTTAGCTACGTGAGGCAACGTTCGAAACTGAATGTTGTTTGTCATCAAGTTGTCCTTAACCATGCAAATTGAGATCTGAAGGATGCTGAACACTCTTGAACCTACTCTTGCCATTATTACCTACTCATTGTCAGTGCTAATGCTGCACTTACCAATGAAGTGCTTCAAATTCCTATCATATTAAATATCAAAGGTAATTGCATCGGTGACTGAAGTCATAATGTAATTTCATCACAAGGTCTTGTAGTGTTTCGGGACAAAAAGTTGATGAGCCTCCGCAGTTAGCAATCAAACTTCAAAAGTATAGTATAGCTATGGGTAGGTCACGAAGACCTAGGCCTATAGAGGATTTTTGAAACTACACTACCTTCTTATAGATTTGCACGAAAATGATGCAGTTTTTTTAAATTTACACGAAAACGACGCTGCTTTTTATAAATTTTTCACGAAAAATACGCCGTTTTTAATTTACACGAAAACGACGCTGTTTTTTTTTAAATTATCAAAAAGACGCAGTTTTTTTTTAAATTTGTACAAAAATGATGCTATGTTTTATAAAAATTCAAACTGCGTCACAAAGACGCAGTTTCTTTTCCATTTACACAAAAATGAAGCTTTTTAAAATTTACAAGGAAAAGGCTCAGAGTTTTATTATAAATTTCACTAGATAAGGTACAGTTTTGCTAAATTTTAGACTGGATGAGAAGTTTTTTCCAGGCCTACGGCCTACACGAAAAAAAAATCCTGCGAGCGCTACAGAGCTTCAAACTGAACTAAATTAGCCACTTTGATGGCCGGCATTGGCATATGCAACTAGTAACAACATGTCAATGTTTTTGTTAAACTAATGACAATCGATACTAAGCCGAAAGGATGGATCAGAAAGTACTAGTAGTACTACTCTATAAAGTCGAACCTTCGCAATGTTAGAATTAAAGTTGATTAAAATCAATGATTTTATGTAAAATGAATGAATTCTGGGATAATTTCTCTGGCTCTAACATACTTTTGAACAGGAATTACAGATTACAGATTACAGAATGCAGACCACAGATACAATCATGTCAGAATCTGTGATCTGTAGCATGGGCCAAGGATTATTTTATTATTCATGAAATGACTGAAGCACAGGAATTTATACAATCTATACGTATTTTCTCTTCAAGTTAATTCAAATTAATTACCTGGTTTTTTAAGAGAATGTCATTCAGAAAAAATACACCATTGTAAATAGTCGTAGAATTTGTCACAGTGATTAGGAAAACAATTAATTCAGGTAACATGGAAAACTACAGAAGGATTTGGTGCATGATTAATGTGACATTGTGACAATGAAGTACATTAAAGCATCTAACTTCTACGATAAAAACTACTGAATGCAAATGATGTAGTTTAAGCATATACAGCCTATCATTTTTGCCGTTATGCCGGAGGAAGAGCAAGGTCAATTTAATTGTGAGTTAAGTTATAAGTGTCAAGAAAGAACCAAAAGCTGTAGTTGTCAGTTGCAGTTCAAAAAGTCGTACATCTCACATGATCAAAGTATACTACAGTCAACAGTCAAAGTTGTCGTCAAAATTGTCAGTCAAGGTGTCTACCGGTTTCGCATGCAAATGACAGGAATTATTTTCATAATAAGAAAAAACATGAAACTACTTCCTTTAAAATGTTATACTTTGCCTCGATTCTTTCTTCATAGTTCTAGTTCGTTGTTCACTAAATGTCAAGCGTTTTAAGATTTTTAGCACAAACATTATCACGGCAAATTGCTCTTTAATGATACTAGCGAGGTTTCATTATGTGTTAATAATGTGACTACAATGTGTATAATTACAGATACTGCTATTGTGGCATTTTTAGCACAAGTTATTTTTAAACTTCGGTGCTTATATTGTTGTATTCGCTGTAAATAGTTTTGTAGGGAGCGAGATAGTAGCCTACATAGTAATGAGCTTGTCGTAAGGTCACAACATAACCCATAAAAACCAAATATTTCCCAGATTTTATGAAAATGATTTACGTGCAACTAACGTGCAGGCAAATGTCACTGAAAAGTATTTAATAGTGGTACCTTGACACCTAATCCTCAAGTCTTTTATTTTTACTATGTCATTTGAATCCATACTTGAATGAGAACCCAAAGTTCGTATCTGAAAATAAAAAGTTGACAGGGACGACGGATACGGATACGGATACGGATACGGATAATAACGAATAAGTTTTTGCGGATAAAATAAGGAATAAGTTGCTTAAACTGTATTTAGATGCGTATGTGCACCGTCCTGACTTGCATTCAGCACATTTACCTGTGTATTTTATATATTTATGCCTAAAAGAAATTCAGGGTGAAACAGAAAAAATATTCTTAATTGTGAAAAGCTATATCAGTGTATACGTGTTGTAAAACCAAAATCTGAAAAATCAGGAAATTTCGAACTCCCGCATAAATTTTAGGATATTTTATGAATTAAACACGAATTGCACAAATAATTCACTGCAAAGTTAAAAAAATTCTTCAGTGGAGAAAGATGGTACAAATATAAACCGGATTTTTAATAATGTCAAAATAATGTGCACTTTTCCCGGGCCAAACGAAAAGCTGTAATAAAAATGGCAGCTCGGTGTGAATTTGTGCATTTTCTGCCATTACTTCTAACTTAAATTGTTCCATTCCAAGCTGGTCTACCGTCAAAATAAAATAATGAATTATCTCCAGCATTAATTGTACTTGAGTTTGAGTTGTTACTTCCACTTTTCGCAAATCGCACAGTTATTTGATTAGTCGCTGCTTGAGATTTTGTATTGTTTGGAGTTTGAACGCCCAACTTCCTTCCTCTACGCCTAAACCAGTCTCTCCGTAGTTTGTAGTGCTTGTACATAATTGGCTGATTGTCAATTGTTAGTGGTTAGTGTCGTTTTTACCTGCTCTGATGTCACTAATGCATGATTTTACCACTGTGTAATTTATAAGCAAGTATTTTACAATTAAACACTACTTTAATTGCTTCCCTCGTTGCAATAAAGA
>JAAXYX010004853.1:0-11748 GCA_036851915.1 Ptenothrix huangshanensis
CGGTTAGTTTGGTAGAGAAGAAGAGAAGAGAGTAAAACTCCTGTGTGGCAAAGAATGGCAGGAAAAGGAGATGAGCAGATGGGAGACAAAGGGAGAGCGATGATAAAAGAAGATAATCACTTTAAATCCGTCACTTCACTTTCCTCTCTGCTCAAATTTTGAACTCGGACGTGCGTTCATTTTATTTTATTTTCCACCACGCGATGCGACGGCGAAGGCGACGGCGACGGAGAAGACGGGGACATGGAATGGAAGCTGTGAGTGAAAGTGAGAGTGAGAGTGAGAGGCTGCAAGAGAAAAGAGAAAGAGAAACGAGCCCGGGGCACTTGTGCCTGTCTTTCGCATGCTATTATTATAGTCACGAGTTTTTTGACAGCTTCTGCTCCTACTCTCTCTTTCTCTCTCGGTATTTATACATTCAAGGATTTAAGGGAGCCGTAGAGCCTTTTTGAGCTCAACCGCGTCATTGACAACCACCAGGACCAGGCCAGGCCAGACCAGACCCGGCCAGGACGAGGACCAAACCAGGACCAGAACCAGGAGCAGGACCAAAAGCAGGATTACGACTGGAAATGGTGCTACATAGTACGAAGTCTAGGCTTAAGTACATTCCTACATTCTATAAATACCTCTAAAACTAGCTTGGGTTCTAGTGGAATCTAAATCCATGCAATTATATCTGTATCTCAGTCTCAGCATCATCCATTTCCTTGTCCGACTTTTTCGCGCCGTCTATCAAAATGACGACGTGAGAATTACGATTACCATTACGCACGTATGTATAGTGGAAGTACATAAGAGTATTCCTTCGTAGTAGCACCAGTAGACTTTGGACGAAGCTCAACTCAAATATAATGTTTTAATCTTCTTGGGAATAATGACATGATATACGCAATCCGAAATCTAGAAGCAGAACCAGCAACCAACTTCCCGGCCATTGCCTCGTTCTCGTCCTCGTCCTGGTCCTCATCTCTGTCAGTCTGCAGTCTACGTTGAAGTTGATAGTAGGGCTTGAAGTAATTTAAGATTTTAGTATTTCAGAATTTCAGAATTTCACTATTTTGGAGGGAGCTAATATACGTAGGTAAATTTAGCATATATATTACTTACGCTGTATAGCAAACATGATAGAGGAAGCATCAAATCAAAATATGTCAAGTGTCCCGCTCAAGGGATATCACTTGGCATATTTTGATTCTCCTAAGATATGTTGGCCTGGACAGGATTGGATTGAATTGGATTCGATGGGATGGGATGGGATAGTATGGCCTATGTATAATATACATATACATGCATAATATATACAAGACAGATTTGAGGGTAGGCAAGTGCTACTCTTCTCTTCTCTTGCTCTCGCTTCTAAATTTGCTTGTGCATTTACTACTTTTGCTTTGCTCCTGCGTTACGTTCCTCTTCCTCATCCTCCTGCTCTGCTCATCGTATACTTGGCCATGGAAAATGGGAAGTATACGAGACGCTTCACCGGTTTTACATTATTTACCGTTCCAGTCCGTTGAGTTGAGTGATACGAGAGATAAAGGGTGTCTGGTGTATCATGGAAGTAGTTATGCCTTTTCTCTACAGCTAGCTCATTGAGAATGACGAGAACGCGAAGGAGAAACCGAGAATGAGAATGAGAATATCAGTAGTTTAGTTATCTATTCCGTTCTAGCAACAGCAACTTTTCCTCGGTCCTGGTTCTGGTTCTGGTTCTGGTACAGCGTACTGTTTCTCTCTCTCTCTCTCACTGTTTTACGGGCTTACTGGTTTACTGGTACCGGCACTGTGAAATACAAATGAAATCCCAGCGCTTGTAGGTAGATAGACACCTACGTAGACACTAACCTCGAGACTTTCTTGATATAATCATGTAGGTACCTACCATACCGATGTGATGCGATGGGATGCGATGCGCTTACTTGTATGTAGTATGTAGTATGTAGTATGCACAATGATAGTACGAGAAGACCGGCGATGAATCGGTGAGCGTTTGCTTCCCAAACGGTGAGGTAACGGTAACGGTTCCTGCATACATAAATGCTCACGAGTTTATCTGCATCCTGGAGGAAATACTTTCTACTTTAATGTACGCACACTTAAAGTTGAAACAACCCTTATAAGGATGAGAATGTAGGTAGGGAGATAGATAGGTATAGTGTTATGACGCTAGGAGAGACTTGTAGCAAAGTCTATATAATAGTACACGAACATAGACACTCCAACGACAACTGTCTGTCTCTCTTCTCTCCTTATCCTCTTTCTTCTTCGACTCCGTTGACCGACAGTAAAAAATCCTAAATGCTTTTCCCGAATGCCGAACGAACGGCATTGGGACTGACACACATTCTGCTCCTGGTTCTACATTTCGAAAAGAGACTTGTTAGCGAGAAATGAAAGTGAAGTAATAGCTTATTTCTCCATGCAAATTCCGCAGGCTTGACTTGACTTGACTGAGTGACTGTGTAGTGCCAATGCCAATGCAATGCCGTACACAATATGCTCGGCGTGTGTCACGACTTCCATCAGCTTCATTCCCATTCGCTATCTCTATCTTAATGTGTACACTGCACCAGGATCAGGACCAGGACCAGAACCAGGACCAGGACCAGCAAAGGCACCAGGGCCATGGTCCATGGTACACTACAACTAGAGGACGAAGCGGTACACCAAACAAGAAGCAAGTATCCACAAGGTTACTTACTATAGCTTGAAGCTCCATCATTGGAAAAAACTTTATGCTCACACGAGCTTTAGCCATTCTTTGCTGAAAAGTTTGGCAAAAAGTTTCCTCTTCGTGTTCGTCTTATTCTTCTCGTTCTCGTTCTCGTTCTTGTTCTTGTTCTTGTAGTATTCGTCTCCTTTCTACACTTCTATGGGACTAAGAATTACGAATACTTCTTCAAGGTTGAAAGGTTGGGTGAGGGATTTTCTTTTATTTGCATAAGTAGGTATGAGTGAGTATGCGAGTGTGTAGATAGAAAATACACGTTAGATAAACTTTCACGTCAATTGCATCATCGCCATCGCAATGCATTGCCCTGTCTTGTCTTGTCTTCCCTTCACTTCCCTTGCCTTTCCTTGGCATTGGCATTGGCTTTGGCTTTGGCTTTGGCTTTAGCTTTGGCTTCGCTTCGTTTGCCGTGTGGCGGTGGATTTTGTAAATTGGAATTGGAAACAAAGGAAAGGAAAGGAGGAGTGTAGACGAGAGAAAGAGAGAGAGAGAGAGAGAGAGCGAGAAAGGGGAAAACATTTTTCATCTCAATTCCTGCACTTGTTCAGCTTTCTAAAAGAACCAGAACCAGAACCAGAAACCAGACCAGGATGCCTATCATCATCCGCCTATCAAATCAATGAGAAAAAATTTGATGCTTGTTTGAAATTCAAATAAAACTTATGTTTTTGACAAACAAAATGTTCAAACGCATTCATGCCTCGCTCGTTGGAACAAAGCTGGAGGAGGAATTCATACCCAAGAATGAGAATGAGGTGAAGGGCAAATTCCTCGAGGTAAAGTCTCAAAGGATAACATAAAAATGGTGGCTTTAAAAAACGTCAGAATGACTGTTTTGATTCCAAAAATAGCAATAGCTGTCTATGTAATAGCTAGGCTATTAACTACAAACAACAAACAAACTGGCTTAACTGGGCATGACATGACATGGCATCGTATCGTATCGTATCGTATCGTATCCTTTTTTATCCTAAGACATATGGCTTGGCTTCACTTGGATCGCCATGGATTGGCATAGCATGGCTTTCCATCGTATATAACGTAACGTCGTTTTGCCTGGCTTGGGCTGGCCTGGCCTGGCTTGGCTTGGCTTGGCCTCGTCTGGTATGCCATGGCATGACTTGCTTTTATCTCCTTTTCTGGTACAAAATTCATGACTATTATAACCGAAGCTCGTCCTCCACAGTCCTGGGACCGTTGCATTAGGAAACAAGCCTAGAAAGAAGTATTGCATTGAACAATTGGCATTTACCATTTCCCCTTTACAGTTTACGTAAACGAGAGAGAAAACCCTTGCCTTGGAAGGAAATGGTAACGGTGGAGAGAACGCGAATGAAAACGACACCCATGTGCGTGCATGTGGAAGACGAACGAGCGTATAGCTACATAGAGTAGAGCTGAGCACACCATTCATGAGCGCATTCAAAATTTACACCACAACTTTTCTAGATTCTAGGTTAAGGATTATTATATGAATTTCGTGATTACTCGGCGTCATCGTAAGCGTCATGGGATTGGCTATAAGGAATCAGTAAAGAGTGAAGTCTGGGGAATATTTGTAGGAAGGCGAGAAGTAGTATGTGAATTTCCTTTAACAAATTATGCATATATCTGACCACAATTTTCACAGCTTTATTTTTCTTTTGGTTTACTTTCCATTGCCTCCATTCTCAGCAGAATAATAAGACAAGACGAAAGAAGGACTTGGATGGCATTGGCATTGGCATTGGCATTGACATTGGTTTTGGTTTTGGCTTTTTTCATTGGCCTTGGCATCATCATTAGCATTAGTGCAGGCTTTGGTTTTGGTTTTGGCTGTAGGTTTGACAGTTGGCAGTGCTCAATTGACGATTAGATAGTACGATGATATAAGCTAAAATTTGATTACAATGTGCAATTTAGAAAAATAAAACCAAAACCAAGATTTTGTACACAAGAATTGGACGAGGCGTAAGATATTAGACACCATTTAAGCGCTGTATAATACGGGTAAGGGGAAATAATTGCATTAGCGTGGCATTTTTAAATTAGAACTAGGAGGATGGCTGCAGCTTTGATGTGATTGTAGGAGAGAGTACACTGCAAAAACTGGCGCGTTCAAAAATCTTACCTTATGTAGAATAATTATGAACACAGAATGCTTCTCAAGTTCATTTAACGTTCAAAAATCTAAAGTGCATCTCGGAATCCATGGTGCATTTTTGAAATAAAAAATTTTGGAAGGTTTTAAAATTGTTGAAATATTAAATTTTGAAATATTTCAAAATTGTTAAAAAATAAATTCTAAAGCAATTTAAAATTGTTAAAATATTTTTCGAAATATTTTAAAATTGATAAAAAATAAATCCTAAAGCGGTTTAAAATTGTCAAAATATTAAATTTTGAAAGATTTTTAAATTATTAAAAAATAAACGAAATATTTTCAAACTGTTAAAAAATAAATTCTAAAGCAATTTAAAATTGTTAAAATATTTTTCGAAATATTTTAAAATCGATAAAAAATAAATCCTAAAGCAATTCAATATTGTTAAAATATGAAATTTTGAAAGATTTTTAAACTATTAAAAAATAAATAGCAAAGCGATTTAAAATTGGTGAAATATGAAATTTCGAAATGTTTCAAAATTGTTAAAAAATAAATTCTAAAGCGATTTAAAATTGGTGAAATAGGTTTTTGGTGTTTTGAATGCATTTTTTCCTACCTTAAGATTCTTTAGTTGTTCCAGTGTAGATAGACCTATAAGTGTTCTTCTGGCGTACAACATTCCAATGTAGGCATAATTCTCTTTTCTCTTGGAGCCTTTCATCCTCATAGAATATGAAAGATGGAATTTGAATTCGATTAAGTTAAATGTGAGTTGGCCACAAACATGAAAGAGTTATAAAACCACTCGAATTAGATTACAACTCAAATACCAAAATACCAGTTGGAAGGAGTACCGGTACCGGTACCAGTACCAGCACCAACACCAGCACCAGAACCAGTTTCAGCGCCAGTGCCAGTGCCAGTATTAGAGCCAGAACCAGACCCAGGAGCCAAAACTAATTCTATATGCACTCACACCACACTGCTATCACCTCGTCAAGTTTAACCTTCTGTCTCTCAATTATTTACTCAGTCTTTTGTGCACCATTCCATTCCACAGCACCGGGGGGTTAAGGTCTTCCACAGTACGGTGCTTATAATAATTACACATGGTCCTCGTGCATATCAGTATACAAATATAGGAACTCCAATGAATTAGCACTGGCATCTTATATCTATGTACATGTCTATGTGGACTGTAGTGTATTCTCGAGTCGAGTCGAGTCGAATTGTGTGTAGAAAGGACCGTTTTGAGGCTAACTACTAACTTCGCTTACGCTCGTCTTTGTGTAATAATGCAAAACGTTCTATGATTCTCTAATGCCCCTCTTCTCACTAAATAATGCATCTCTATTATCCCGAATATCATTATTATTATAATTGTGTCTTTGTCTTTGTCTTTTCTGGCTCCCTTTCCTTTTCTTCTTCTTAAATACGTGAAGAGAACTACAATGTTCTATTGGTGGTCGGGCTGGGTTTTGGGCTAAGATTTACCAACGTGACACATGGAACGGAATGGATCTGTAAAGGAGACAATTTGATACACAGTTAAGTCGTCCTATAAAGGAACACATGCTGGACCAACCTGACTCCGCCAGATTTCGAAAGAGAAATTCGGTACAGTATCTTGATCCAATACAGTTATACATAAAGTCCAATCCAGATGCACGTCCACATCCAATCCACTTCAATCCACTCGTTCGCATTTAATAGCTTAGTTAGTACTGCACACTGTAATAACACTGGTGCTCAAGACAGCACAGTGTAGAGTGTAAAGTAATAGAGACGTAATCGAATGTGATTGTCAATGTGATTGTGATTGTCATTGCTATTAGCATTAGCATTATCAGTATCAGCCCAAGTCGCAGATTGTTCTTGCTTGAATTCCCAGAACCAGACCGAGAACTCGATGGGGATGAGATTGAAGATAATACGGGAAGAGAATGAGAAACAGATATTGGCAATAGTGACTGACATTAAAATGGAAACTGGAGACAGAATAATAAACCGGATTGCTTCTATAGACAGCCATCAGCCATCCTTCCACATCTACCTACTTTAGGTTCCTGGTCCTGGTTGACATAATATTTTTACACTTTAAAATGGTCTGAAAATTGGAGGATGGCTTGAGGGATTAAACGGAAGGTACATGAGAGAAATATTGACGATTACGTCGAGTTTTTTTTCCCCTGGAAGTGATGCAATTTCACACAGACTTCCCCATCCATTTCCACTCCCAATGCCTTCCCGGATATTAAGGGAAGTGATGCCTAGTTGTAAGTTGTAACAGTAAAAAACAACTTTACCAAAACAGTATTGTTATTGGCTTTGAATGGTTTGAATGAATCGGTCGAACGTTTTACTTTCTATCAAGATGGGCTTCCAAAATCGTTTCTTTTATCGTTATTTTACGACCGAAACTACTTTACTCTGACCAGGGCCAGGACCGGGCGAGCACCAAGACCAAGACCAACACAAAGACCAACACAAAGACTAGGACTAGGACCATGACTCAGGCCAGGGCCAGGACCAGGACCAGGACCAGGACCGGGGTGAGGACTGGGCCTAGCTCCAGAACAAGGTCAATGTTTCTACATGAACTGAGTGCTTTGTTTTTTTCTCTTTCTATACAAACTAAAGTAAAGTAAAGCCAATGCCAAGCAAAGGAAAGGAAAGCAAAGCAAAGCAACGTAGAGTAAAGTAAAATAAAGTAAAGCAAGTTTGGTCTGTCAGGACTTCCTCTTCCTCTGAGCGCAAGTTATTTCGTTGTTTGTTCTCAGAGAAAAAGAGAATCCAGACGATAAAAAAGATGCACAAGACTTCTTTTCCTACACCAAAACCAAACTAAAGAAACTGTCTAAAAAAATTAGCGTTCTTCCGATTCCGATTCCTATCCGATATTCTTTCTTTCTTTTTGTTTTGAAGGGAAGACGAAGACCGTTTCGGCTTTCCTTTCCTCTTCTCTTCTTCTCTATAATTATAATGTATGAGTGAGTTGAGTTGTGGTATCATGTCGTGTTCTGTTGTCTTGTGTCATGTCATGTCTTGTCCTGTCGTATCTTGTTGTGTCGTGACTTGTGTAGTTGTACTGTACTGTACACTGTACTGTATTTGTGGTTGGCATTGTTTTAGCCTTTGTCTTTGCCTTTGTCTTTCCATTGAGATCACTGTATTCTGTATCTAGGTATATTGCTTGCATTTTTCACTAGTTTTTTTTGGCAGGAATATAAAATAAAGAAACATGGAAATAAACTTTTTGATTTGACCTCCATTGTGGATTTAGAACAAGTAAAGAATTGAAAGAAAGACACGAAGAACACGCGTACTCAAATGTGATGTGACGTGTATGATATGCATGTGTTTGGAGGTATATCTTGGAAGAGAGGTTTCTGGGAAAAGTTTTTTTGACTGGTTCACTCCATATGCATATTATGAACATAGATTTGAAGGTATATATATATATCCCAAGTCTACATACAGATATGTAGGCATGACATGGCTGAATGGCTGTAGAAATATACGTATGTTGGTAGGTACCTAGTTGAGTGGATACAATTATCTATGAGTTTTTATCCATCTGTAGCGTATGAGAAAGCAAGTGCAAGTGCAAATACGAATACGAATGTGAATACAACTACGTGTGCTGTGCTCCTACAGCTAGGTATGTAGGTAGGTAGTTATTGTTAGGCTTACTCTTGCTCTCGCTTTATTCAGCGAGAGCAAGAGGAGAGTTTCTCAAGAATCCCAGAGACCTAAGAATGCACATGAGTAGTTTAGAACAGTTTAAGTTTTCTGATTCTCGGCTTCGGAAGAAAGAAACTCGGGATGTGAAGGGGATGGAAAGTCTCATGTCTGGTCTGAAAAGCTTTCACTTCCATTCCTGTGTGGTTAAGACACCACAAAACTAAACTAGATCAGTTTGGTGAAAGGAGAAGGAAACAAATCTTGGTTCGGATTGCTGCATACGTTTTTTGGCTTTGACTTTCTACTGTAGGTACTCGACTGTGCTCTTCTGTAAAAATACCGATACTGACACTCATACTAGATCTTGTTCTGGTGCTGGTCCTGATCCTGGTGCTAGTACTGGTTCTCTTCCTGGAGCTGGCACTAGATTTACTTCTGAGACTGATAGCATGCGTAGGTGCTTGCGTTATGAGGGTGTGGATAACTGAATGGAAATCTTGTGGTTTTGGTCTTGGTCTTGGTTTTGGGCTTGGGCTTGGGCTTGAGTTGAGCATTAGTTAGGCATGCACGTTGTGTGCATAAATACCTACACGATATACTCAGATGCATACCGACCTACTCCACACGATTTCTTATAATCATGGATATAAGACAGATAAAATAAATTTCACTCGGCAGATTCATGGAACATGGAACGTATGTGGTTTAAAAATAGAAAGGAGAACACGGAGACTACATAATATATTATGGGAACCTGAGCTTCCATTTTTATATTGAATCAGTGTGTGTCTTGGTGGGTTAATGCCCATGTTCATGTTCAAGAGATGTCGGTTCGGTTGGTAGATGGAAAAGTGTAGGGATTCCTGTGGCTATGGAAAAGGCTTGACTGCGGCTGTGATGAGATGTGATGTGCGTAATCAGTTTGAGTAGAGTACCTTCAGTGCGGCTTAGCAAGGCTTGGCAGTGCATGAGCGAGATTAATGACTTGCCTTCGTTTATCAAAATTTATGTAGGCAAATCAATGGTAATAGTCACACCAAGATACATATTGCATAGCTTACCAAGGTTATCGTAGCATAGCATAGCATAATACACATACCTAGCATACATACGTAGAATGGTGAAAGTGGAAGAGAGGAAAAACTGCCACGCAACGCTGATTTTGCCCGGAAAATCTTCTAAAATTTCATTTCGTAATTCATATCATAACAACTTTGCTACGATCCATCAAATCAATAAGATGGTAATGGTAATTATGCTGTAATATAAATGATAAATGAATAACGATTTCTGAAAATAATCCCCGTCATAACCGTGTATCCATTATCCTGTCCAATCTATGGATAGGTATGTAGACTCAGAGAGTGGCTGTGTGTATAAATTAGAAGATAATAGACGAGCTAAGTTTCCAGTTTCCAGGAGTACCCGTACATACTAAAATATATTAAATTTGTTGTATTTACGCACACAAATGCTTTGTCATGTGCACCACGACCAGGACCAGGACCAGGCAATTGTTATTGTGCTTGTGCATGTGCACATTGTAAAAACTAAAGAATCTTTAAACAGGCAAAGGTGCATCTAAAACACCAAATGCCTCCTCGTTTTTTTGATAATTATGAACGCAGTTGTGATCCATTTTGAGTACATTACAAACGCATTAAAAAAGTATCTTGGACTGCGAGATTTTCTATTTCAACAATTTTGAAATAGTTCAAATCTTTTTAACAATTTTTAAACGTTCTTTTTGTGTTTTAACGATTTTCAAACGTTTCAAAATTTCGTATTTTAACAATTTTCAAACGGTTCAAAATTTCGTATTTCATCAATTTTTAAACGTTTCAAAATTTCATATTTTAACAATTTTAAGCGTTTCAAAATTTCGTATTTCATCAATTTTCAAACGTTTCAAAATTTCCTATTTCAACAATTTTGAAGAGTCTAAAAATTTTCTATTTTAACAACTTCAGAACCTGTCAAAATGTTTTATCTATTTCAATAATTTTGAAATATATTAAGCACATAAATCGCAACACAACGCATTTAAAAATCTCCGAATGCGACAAGCGCTTTAGATCTACATTAGAATTTTAGATGCATTTTAGGGGAACTTGGGATGCGCCCTTAGTTGCTGCCCACACAATTACATTAAATACAAGTAGATTTTTGGCACCATGTTTTTAATGCACCAGTTTCTACGGCGTAGTTGTTTCATTCTCAGTGTCCTTTTTGTTTTCGTTTTCTTGGTTCTATTGCTTTCGGATGTTTTCATAAGCTCCTATACCTTCTCACGTTCCTACATCTATTTTTCTCTATAGTCATTAATACACTCATATATACCACACCTATGTATGTATGTACAGATGGCTTGAGCACAAAGGCAAAATTCTCTTGTCTTTACTTTTACTTTGTGGCCTACATTTATGTTTTGAATGGGAAGACGTGTGAAAGCTTCTTCTTACAATATTTCTGATGTTACGTTTACGTTCTAAAATAGGGACGGGAAACAAGTTTGATGAAGGGAGTTAAGTTGGACTATTTCTGTCTGGACTTGGCGTCGTGAGGTATGGCATGGTGTGGTATGGTATGAAGCTATAGTATTAGTGTTTGGAGCTCTATCATTAATTTGATCGATGTGCCTGCATTACTCTACAGGAGAAAATAGAAAGGAGTAGATGATGTAGGAAGTAGTAAGGAAGAGTGGAGAAAATTGCGTGCTCGGATTGCCAATAACAAGGATGTAGCGAAAAAAGTTTACTTCATAGTTTTCACATGGTTTTTCCGCGATTCCAAGTAAAGTCTGGTGCTAAAGTCTCTGCAAAGGTCTTATGTTGGATGACTATGACTACAGTGCAGTGGTAGGTACAAGTTCTTATTCCTTTTGACTGGGTCTAGGCCCGGGTAGCGGAAGCTACCAACTCCAACCAGGTACACTACAGTGATATATGAGCACAAGTATCTGTACGCATTAAGCATTGAGTGAGAAGAAAATCAAGTAATTTGACTTTTATCCTTTATAGATATTTCAGAAGCTACTGCCTCACTGCCACTGCCACTGCCACTACCACTGAAGCTGGTGTTGGTGATAGTGATAGTGTTGGTGTTTATACTGGTCTGGTCTTGACTTCAGAGTTGGTGGAGACCTGGAGATAACTTCAAGTGCATCATCACCAAATCCAATCCAATCCGGTTATCCAGTCCAATTGAAATGGAAGCGAGAAAGCAGCGGGAATGACAGATGCTCGAG
>JAAXYX010004854.1:0-11747 GCA_036851915.1 Ptenothrix huangshanensis
TGTATTCCATACCCTCCCTACCTACTTGATACTTGAAAAAGAGATCTGGATAGTGGAAAAGATATAGAGCCGGCTAAATCATGAACGGTCCCATCAATTGGTAGCATAGCAGTATACTCGATATCTTACTTTCGCACTTGAATTCATCCTCCGTTCATTGTGTATCCCTGGTGATTTAGTTCTAGCCATGCTTATCTCGCGAGAAGATTTATCTGCAAGAATTTTGCAAAGTTCCCAACTCAACTCTAAACTTTGTGAACATCACAAGCATTATATACTGCCAAGTCTAGGGAATATTTTCAACTTAAACTATTAACTAACAATGATTGGGCACCGAACCGAGTAGAGAATTTTCTAAAAGTAAGAGTCTACTACATCCATTTCCTATACCTCATTGTGTTACTACTACCACACGCCCCCGTTGATAAATCCATGCGTCTACATATACGGCTACATTTTTTTGTGAATTTGCAAGTAGGTAGGTAGGTATAAACATCCACGAATAAATGCGAAATTCTATATGATCACAAGTCGGAAGGAGAGGATCTGTTTTTCTTAAAGTATGAATATCGTGAACATAGGTTTTACTAATTTCACACTACGGGGAAATAATACTGTAGTAAATATTAATAATCAGCACTGCCATTGTTTGTCAGCAAACTAAATTCTAAATTACTGTCAGTCTGAGCCCTAAATTAGCTTATGTTTATATCTGGCAAATTATCCTAAAAAGGTTCAAATCGAGCTGTGCTGTACAATACAATCCTGCGCTTTACTGTTCTACGTTGTCCCGCAAAGAATAATGCTATAGAGAAAGAATCTTTGAAACTGGCAATTGAGCACAATCATAATCATAATCGTATAATCAGACAACTATAGAGTACAGTGCTGTGCAAGACATGCTTCGATTTGACAGTAATGTTCATTATCTATGTCAGATTTAAGATAGGGAAAGTGATAAAAATGAGAATTAAGCCGGTGCATAATATGTAGATACACCTCAAGTATGATTTTATGATGATCGTTTTAGTTTTTATACCTTCTTCTCTCAAGATATCATGGCCTGGGTAGTTAAGGTGGATGTGGATTGTGGATAATACGTAGATTGTTGTGTGCCAGTAGAAGCAGAGTCAAAGACACCGACCGTCAGTTCAAGATACACATCGGAATTATCCGACTCAAGACTCAATATGTAATCGGTATGTCGGTATGCATCTGCATTGGGTATTTCTGTATGTATGTACCTACGTACGCAGTCTACACACAAAGGCATTAACGTCGAACATTTTACGAGTCCTCTACTTAAGAGTTTATAGTAACACTCCTGAGGATTCAAATTCAAATATCGCTTTAAAAATCAAGGCGAATACGACTGCACTTTACAGATTATTATTAGTCTTTACTTTCCAAACTAAAGATAAGCATTATTAAATTTTAATTGTACAGATACATAAAAGAAAGCCGATGCTGAACTATTCGACAAACATAAACATAATCATAAATATAATACACCATGTATGACGTATGACTGACTGTATGACTCTATGATACTCCAAAGTCGAAAATATTAACTCGTATTAGTTTGATCAACTCGTTAAATCTTCAAACTTAATCACGCTTGTATGAACGCAACCACTAAAAAACAATTATTAGTTCCACTAGATTGAATTTCATTGGTGATGACGATTACGACGATGACGATCAACATGAAATGGGTGTACCCACCTATATATCGGTGAATAATATATAGGTGGTCATATATACCTACCTGGGTATGAAATAGAAAAACGAGAAATATTTTGGTGGATTTTTTTGTTTCATACACAACATTTAAGAATGCTTTGAGTTTATGGCTACGATGGCTCCTCAGATAAGATTCTAATTACTCTAATTCTAATACAATACCATTGACCATTCATCAACTGCAAACTACAATCACGCTAAGTTTTACACTTGTGTTAATCATTTCTCATTTACAATTTACACCTCCACCTTTTTATAGGTTAAAAGTCCAGCTCCAAAGCAACACCATAACATAACCATATGCTGCGTCATAGCATGGAACACGGGAACAAAGTGTGAAAGGCAGTAAAAATCGAACGTAAATTACTAATAGGGACAGATTTCCTGGTTCCTTTCTTCAATGCCTACCGCCTTGACTTTTTCCAAGTTTTATGTTCAACTGCATTCCTCGTGCACACCAACAACACCAACTACTTAATTTAACGATTTCGTGAAGAAATATTAACGTTTTTATAATAATTGCATTTGCAACTACAAGTACTTACAAGTCAGTAGGTGCAAGTTTAATGAGCTTCAACTTCTTGTTGTTCAATTCAATCATAATCTACTCAGACTCATCGTA
The DNA here is from genome assembly GCA_036851915.1 of Ptenothrix huangshanensis. Lineage (NCBI taxonomy): Eukaryota > Metazoa > Arthropoda > Collembola > Symphypleona > Dicyrtomidae > Ptenothrix > Ptenothrix huangshanensis. The sequence goes on from JAAXYX010004854.1 coordinate 2,366, forward strand.
AGGGTTCGTATAATTCCATGTATTGAAAAATCCAAAATCTATTTTGTTCATTCTGATTCTGAAGATACGCAGAAAATCTCGAATGCGTCCTATACGCATTTACGTAAGGTATGGTATAATAATGCTATAATGATAATTATAATTATTATAATTTTAAAAATTACACATAAGTATCTATATATCACACATGGGGATTAATATGAAAGTCAACGGGACTAGGTTTGGGATTAGGAATTATTATTACCATTGCTATTAATGCTTTGTGATTATGAATGATCAGAAAGCAGATTTGATTTAAACAAAAAGAGTTCGGGTTCATCGTGCTATGGTATGGTGCTATCCATAACCATATAGAAACTATTTATACAAATACAAAAGCAAGACTATATTGAGGGGAGAAAAAAAGCATAACAATTCAAACGTTGGAGATTTGAGACATAGCAGCTTAACTAGCTATTGCCTCTTGCTATTTAGTTTATGCAAACTGCAGACCTATAACACTAATAGTGTGCAGGTGTACATACAAAATGCATACTAATGTATAATATATACACTCAATCATTGCTTGCAATCTGTTTCTCTTGGGTTGTGCAGGCAAGTGAGTACATGTTTATAAGGCATGACTATGACTGTGGATGTGCTGCGGTACTGTACGAGATCCTACATGATTGTTGAGAACGAGTCAGAAAATTTGATTGAACTTCAATAGAAATCAAGTGCGGAGAAGGATGTTTTAATAAACATTTTTGTTGTTGATGAACATCGAATAGGACATAGAGAGCATTGAATTCGTGACTAGAAAAAGGATTGAGCATTGAACCATTGGTGGTCACATAATCTTTCATACTCGTTGACCATTTATCCAGCTCCATAGCTTTGGAAGATCAGCTCCCAAGACCAAGACCAAGCAAGGCTCTGGTACTGAACATGTAAATATCTGTGTGCAGGTAGGTACACTCATTCCACATCCAGTAGGCAGTTTACATTTACAACATTCGGATTAATGCACATTACAGTATATAGGAGCATAAATATGCATGATTATATTATAAGTATCTACAACAAAGCAATGCTCGTACTTTATGCACAGAATGAGTGGAACAGACTCGAGTTTTGAGAAATTTACATTACATTACATTACATTCATAGGTATTCCAAGTCTAAGATAAAGTAGAAGTCAAAGTCAAAGTCGAACAAACCAAAACCAAAAAGCAAGGAGCAGGAACTACTACTTGATACTTTTTAAACCGGACTATCTCATCAACAGACTACAAGAGCCTGAAGAGTGCATCATAAATAATGCGACTTTTCCAATACAAGCAATATATAATCAGTATTTAATGACTGTGGCGTGATCCGTCATTCTCAGATTCCGAAAAAATTAAAAAAATTAACAGCAAACTCTTGTTCTTGTATTCTAGTTTTTTGTGTTCTACTCTATCAGCTACGCTAAGTGTAGGTGCACTTCCATATGTACCTGTCCAAGGTAATAGTTCCATTCCGAACATGTTCACAAATTCAAAAGGCGAGTTTAGGTTTCAATGCAAACAAAGTCCCTACTGTGGTCTGCCCCCGCACTTACAAACAATTCATAATGGAAACTTAAACTGCGACTGATCATAATTTTAGATACCTACTACGTCGAGGTTACCACGACTCGGCATTCTATGACGTCACGTCATGTGATGTTAATAATGGGAATAATTTGCAAAATTTAAAATTGTCATCCGCATAATTTATTACTCTTCTTCCTTGTAAAAGTCGCGCAAAGTTTATAGCTGGTGCTAAGCGTACATATGTACATACGCTCATGAGCATTAACATTAACATCAACTTCAACTTACACTGACCGTGAGATAACAAACGACGAACTAAGCGGTTTGTGGAGAGGCTCTACTTGGTAGGAAACCTCATTCGTGCATTAGATTCAATCCATACATACAATTCTAACTTCTCTTCATTTCTTTCTAACGTTTTGCTTGGCTTTCATGGGGAAAATGACTTGATTTCAGCAACATCGAACATGCATGCATAATTAACCACATAGTCGAATTACCATCACAATCACCTATTGATGTCACCATCCGACAACATTCAACAGACTTCAAAGGTTACGAGAAATAAAATTAAAGTATCAATATCTCTAATTTTTGAGACATTTACACTTATTTTGTCCCAATGCAATGGTGATAGCGAAAAAAATTTCAGCTTGGCAGTTTTTTCAGTTTTAACACGCAAAATTATTCCATATAAACTACCCACCTATATGCATCGACTCCAACTACACTTTTGGTTTAGTTAGAATGTGACATTTAAACGTGCTCAACCTTGGCCTTTGTGCAATCTAGCGAAACTTCTAGATTGCGGCAAAGAACTTGAACTCCAGTACACAGCGTCAATCTCCAATTGTGCATGTAATTTTATTAATAAATAATATTATTCTTCATTGGTGTTTATCATCTCGCATGCCCAGAGAGATAGATACCCCTTTCCTTATCGCAAGGCTTTAATCGTCAGCATGAAACCCATGCTTTCATATAATAATATGACTTACTAGTAAAAGTTCAGACGGAGTAGGAATGAGATGGTATGGCATACAAGTATGCATGTGAATAACCTATCTTATTACACTATCCTGTGTTATTTGTCATAAGTAGTTAATTTTGTCATTAATTGTATTTTGCCTATCACTGACGAACAGACGTCAATGCTCGTCTACCCATAATAAATAATGAAGCGCATTCCAATGTTTACTGTCATGTTGGTATCTGTAAAACAAATTACAATTATCCCTTACCATACAATATTATCAACGAGGTAGGCACTCGTATACAAAGATTGCAAAAAGTTGTAACCAATCTAATACAGTTAGATATACAGATACATACATGCATACAAAAGAGATGGAAGAGAATACAATAACTTTTCCTTTTATTTTATTTCTGTACTGCCGACTACCATCCATAATTGAAGGAATCAATTTTAGTTCAAAAGAGAACCGGAGCTGGTTTACTGGTTGAATGATAGGTATGTATGTACAGTAAAAAAAATAAATTGACGACGCGCCGATGTGGTGTGAAGTAATTTTTTGATTAGTTTTACGTAGGAGCATAGTTAGCAAAGGGAGTATTTGGATAAAATCAATTTCGCTCTGTCGTTATAATACAATTCTGTCTTTGTGTCTGTAGACAGTAAACGGTGACTTAAAAAGTATAGCGTCTAAAATATAAAGCAGCTGTAAAAGTTGTGCAGATTATCCAGGACACACAATACGTAAGAAAGGATCTTTAGAACTAATAAAACAGTGGGAGAAAGACGAGCAAGGTCAATGTAAATTAATTCTTTTGTCTGTTACAATAAACTTGAGTACGGGTAGACGTACTATTCAATTATTTAATGCTTGTATACAGATATTTCGACGCTGCTTGAAATTCTCCAACTTTTATGAATGTTCATGTTCCATTGTATTTTTTCTTGTTTTTCAATTCAAAAAATTCACTTACACTCTCACAAGGTTCTCAACATTCCCAACTCATCTCTGAGAAAGAGAATGATTCTGCACGTATATTTATAAATGTAGCTAGGCCAAGATGGGCAGAGATCGAAACGTTCAAGTTCCTTGAATCCATGCATAAAATCCCATGAAAACTAATGATGGCGTCTGTATATGCAAAATACTCTATTCGGAGATACATGAATAAAACATGATCAGCATCTTCACCACATATAAATATATAGTGAATCAGTACCAGTATCAGCCAAACAGTAGTACCCTCGTTTAATTGCCAATTACAAAACAACAAATAATTTACTAGCAATTCCAGATTCTTTTCCTCGTACTTTGCTTTGCTTTGCTGTACTTTGCTTTGGTCTGGGACCGTCCGGTTGGATCAAGATCCCCAGTTTTAAATTTAGTTCAGTGATAAACAGAAGTTGGAGAAGTCAACGAAACAATTTACAGCTGAAGGTGTGGGATTATCTCGACCCGTTCTCCCGTCCGTCCGCATAATACTCAGGTCAGGGCTTAGGATCAGCAGCAGGATGGATGAAGATGAGGATGAGTTCAGGTGGAAGTGAAATTTAGAATAGTGAATCGATGCAAGCATAAATATATACATATCAAGCTCACTATTAAACAAACAACTTATGGTCTCATGAATATGTACAGAGCAAAACGCTCGAGCATATACGCGATGCATTGGGAAAGAAGTACATAAAAGTACAACATGCACCTCGTCAAACATCTCAGTTTTCAGTTTACAAAGTCGTTTACGTCGTAATGGTAATCTTGTGTCTACGTGGCCAGTGTTGTTTGTGCCGAGGATGAGAATGAAAGAGTGCTTAAAACGTCTTTTATGAAGTCAATGAAGCTTATTTGATGACAACTTGATTGTATGGAACTCCCGGTTTCTACTTGATGATGATACATGAATAATAATTGTATCCAACTAATGTATAACTACTACTACTTGTTGCAATAAACAAGTATATTGTATGCCGAGCAACAGTGCAGTGCAGTGGTATAGTCCAGTAAAAGTAAATTTGATAGATAAAACAAGTGAAGAGTCTAATTTCCACTTTTTGTTCCCGTCAACAAAAAAAAAGTTCATGTATTAATTAATTCTCTTATTTTGACGTAAAGACACATTCTAGATGTAGGCCCCAAGCTGAGTCTGTTAAGCAAACAACCAACTCATTGCAAAGCTTGGACCATCTTCAGATATTCGCCTAATCTGTGAAAGGAAAATGAGCCACGATTTCAAAGACCACATTTTTACATTTGTTGTAGCCTCGAGGTTTTCCCCTGTTTTTGCGCTTACAATAGGTTCGGGTTGATCTATACGTAGGTACAGACACACACACCACGACCACGACTGGTGGTGTACAGGTTGAGATTCAAATTGAAATCGACAGTAATTGTACACAAAAAAGAGATCTCTCACTCTCTAGCCCGGTAAACCTGGTTTGTAACCACTACCATTACGTTTTCATTGAAAATAATATACCTACATATCATTGTAATTATCCTCAGTATGCCACCAACGTCAAACGCCTCAGTAGGCAAAACTCTTATTTTGATTTCTTTATCATCATTACCTACGATTTACCTCGATCTACTATATCACCACAAGGTATCCGATACATTAAAAGTATTCGAACTTTTCACCAAACAAAAATGATATAGGCACGTATTATACATTTATATTTTATAAGAAACTTTTAAAATTTAAAAATGCGATAAAGAAATCAAAATAGAAAGAACAAATACAAACAAATCTCTGGGGAGTTTACATTACACGATTTTACACTGACGCGACGGTGGATAGAGCTAACTAAAGCATTTATTCAAAATTCACAAGTAAATAAGTATTCAATGCTTGAGTCTCAGCTGGAATAATTCTGTTGTATCATTATCCTGTGTAGCGTGAACCATGAATGAAGAAGTACAGCAGTAACCTATCTGTCGAAATCCCTTCTTGGTTGTTTCAAAAACTTTAACTCAAGACGCTTAGAGTCAATCTTGTGATGACTGACGAGAAGCAGGGACGAAGGCTCAATCGTACAATAGTCAAATAATCCAATATGTAATGCACACGAATCATCTTCTTACACAAAAAACGGATAAATTAACTTTGTTCGTACTGCATCACCTCTCGAACATAAAACTATCATAACTATCTCGACTTGAGATATATGTGTACAGTCTACTATTTATCTCAAGTCTGGAGGTTTCATATGTAGTCTCATACATTTCACTTCCACTGCCAGATCCACTGCCTGCAGAGTAAACCATTTTATATTCTATTTTGAACGAAACCTTCCCGTAGATTGTTTGAATAAGTGTTAGATTTGCATGTGTGCATACTCCATTATATACTGTTTGCATACGTAGGTATGCCTAGGCCTACGATACGTAGATAAATAGGTACATATGATATGGCAGTATGGCCGGCTGTGACTGTGACTGTAGGTGAAGCTAGCTGCTAGATTAAGACTTGGGAACATTATATGTATCAACATAGCTACACAGTCGTCACCATCCATATACAGTATATTATTTATTCAAAATTGTTTCTTTAGAAGATTTCGTTTCGCTCCACGAGTGAATCTGTATATCATGACACTGGTGGGGATTCTCACGACCAATTTGCCCACGCAAGCAACCAGCGCAAGGAATCCATGATGGATCCTTTCCTCACAGAAAAGAACAGAGTACCTTCGTACCTATGTATGTAGTTCGTACACATGTGAGTACCAACTATGGATGCTGTCTATGTTCTGTATTCAACCCTCTTCTCCTTTTACCTCACAAAACCCAAAAGTTCAGCTACAAGCTAAAAATCTTTGAATCAGTAAAACTACTCGTCCTCTGATTCTGATAGTAAGTTGTGTTGTGAGTGGTAGCAGTTGCAGTTCCGAGTTCAAATTATAATGCAGTAGTGGCGTAATAAACAAGAGACTAGGATGAAATGCAATTCGTAACAGCATTAAGGAGACAGATTAGACAGGAGGTAGGTATAGGGGTACACTACCTACCTGTTTATAGTCATTCTAATAAAACCAAGTTTAAAACTCGAATGCTGGCGATATGATGTGATGTGATGGGATGGGATATGGTAGTGGGCACATGCACTTTGGTTCAATATCGATGACTTGGTATCTCCATTCTTCAACTTCCAATTTTCCAAAGTCAAAGCCAAAGTCAACAATATCCATATATCCACACAAAGTTGTGTGTGTATCCTTCAAATATTTCTGCACATCTTCATCTTCATTCTTCATTCTTCATCGTACCGTACAGTACAGTACAGTACAGTACCGTGCCATACCTGCCTATTCTGCTTAGATCCTGCTTCCTTTCTGCAAACCTCATTCACTTACCATTACGATTAGCTAAGTGCATATTTGTAAGAATTGCCTTATAAAGAAAGCTTTCCTGTTCACCCGTTGCTTTTCCTTTTATTATGCTGAGACAGCTATAGTGCTGCTGTAGCTGTACACAAGATCTACGCTGGGCTCTAGCTGACTTTGACTATGATTCTGACTGGGTATCCTTTGATGCGAGAAAATCCTTAGAGTCTAGAGAATCTTCTTGTAAGTCCTCATTCATTGTCAGCTGTCACTGAAGTATGCCACATGTACATGTTGACATGGTAGCTTATCTCCTAGCTAATCGTAAGTCTTAACAATTTAACAATTAGTGTCGAATACAGATACAGTCCACCGTGTACGTATTGAATTTATGAAAATGGTGCAACAACCACAACCTGAATAATTAGAGTAAAGTCAGCTCCAATGATGGAGTAAAAGAAATGAAAAAAAAAGAAATAGATGCAAACACAACGAATACCAGCAAACATGATACAAAGGAATAAAAATCCTACAAAGTCCTTACACTTGCATTACATTACATGACGGAGATGTGAGATGTGACTGAAGATTTCGACTGCACAAATGAAAATCGAAAGAAGTCACTGTTGTTTTACTGATTCATCTATCTACACATTCGATCATTCCAGGAACTGCATGGCATTACACAACATCACAGGACGTTTGCTACTACACATGTAATTTGAATTTTCTACCACTGATTAAACACTGCGTGTACATTCCTATGAAGGTTTTACATCCTCCAAGAATTCATCCCGGACTATAGTTTGTTTTGAAAGCTGTGACTGTCCCTGCAACTCAACTCTCTTCATCGTTTGAAACGTGAAATATCAATTCAATGTGTAATAATTAACGTTGAAACGGTCAAATTCAAAAATGAAATCAGGATTTATGAATGAAATTCACAGTCGGGAAGATGAAAAATCCTTGCATCAAATTTTCGACTTATTTCCGTCTCTTTCACTTCTTGTTAGTACTCTTTCAATGTTTAAAGTCCACACTTCCTTATGATTACGAAATCGAGATGCAACTAATCAGCTAACTCGAGCTTTATATTTAGCAATAAGAAGCGCCTAACAGTCCGATGGTACTTAACTCAAACAATCGCACAATTGACGAAAGTCACTGGAATGAAAGTGATTAATGGTTCTCTATATAAAAAGCTTTGTTTTTCCAATTAATAACAGTTGAAATAAATCTTAATTTCGAATGTGCAGTGCACACTGCACACATAAACAAATTATTGCAGTGACGTGATTAACATACTTGTTAATCACGTCATTTTAAACCGTAGCGCTCGGCGCTCTGCTTGCATTCCGATTCCAAGTATATCTTATAAAGCCCAGACTTAATTTCAACTTTGAAAACCATAATAAAAATCATTCACAAATGAAAAATAAAGAAGAATTGCTGCCTATGCTATATGATGAATAAAAAGAGGTTCTAAAAAAAGAAAGCAACAGTGATCTTGAAACTGAATGTCAATTCGTTCAGATATTCTATAAGCAATGCACACAGATAGATGACTATCTATCGCTCATTCAATGGTCATTCTTGACGACTGCTTCAACTGAGACTGAGACTGCTGCTGCATTTATATAATTCACAGTTGTGTCTGCTCCTCACTTTCTTTGTTGGGTTAGCCAAAAAAAACTGAGGATGAGGATGCACACAACACAACACTAGCTCTTGACTAAACTTGACTAACTGACGCTCTAGCAAGCTTTGGCATGACTTGGCTTGGCTTGCCTTGGTTGTCATGTCAGCTACGATTACGATTAAGAAGCCTCTACTGCTATCGAGCACGAGATGTATGGATAAAATGCATTATTACGTGGTTCTGGTTCCATCCTCAAAGGTATATAAATTCAGTTCAATAAATACATTATGTAGCTGCACTTCCTATACATACTTGTGCAACACGCTCATCTTTTGTACACATATTATAATAAATTGTGTCAAAGTATAGATACTACCAGCTACTACTCGAGAATCACAAGAATCCAAAAGAATTGCCAGGACTTGTGAAGTTATTTCATTATTTGATACGTGTAATGCAATAGTAGTGTAGGCATACCTACCTATATTGGTTTGCTACCTTCACTTCATCCCGGCTTCTGTAGTCTAGTTTACTGTCTACCAACAACAACTCAAGATCATAGATACAAAATGTCTAGAATGCTGATGTGGATATGCAGAATGGGGCCATCTGATATTATGTAATTACATGTCCACAACACAATATTATCCTTTCCTCGAGCACGAACATCGTTTCATCAGTAATAAAAATTAATACACACACTCTCTTGTAAGTGTACTCCTTATTTAAACAGCAAACGGCAAGTTACAACAAGTAAGATAACAAAATGGTATTATCAACTTTGTACAATTATGGTGTCGGTTCCTATACGTATAGTTTTCCCTGTAACATTCTTACTCCGTCACAATCACAATAATAATTACCAAGTCTGTAAAATCCTCATTTGTCATC
>JAAXYX010004855.1:0-11747 GCA_036851915.1 Ptenothrix huangshanensis
ATATGTACTTACTTAAATTGTGTCGAAGATTTTCTGTTTGCGTGCGGTTCCTCTTAATTAACTTGCGGAAAAGCAACAGTAGTCGCATGCACGTATGTATGTCTGACCTAGTGAATTTCAAAAGCTCATTTCAGCACGACTAATTACTCTCATGCCGATATTTCAATCGAATTAGTAATCGTATAGAAAACAAATTTAAAACAACTTATTACGTATTTTGATACAGAGTTCTCAAAAGTCGATGTAAAGAATTTCCTGAAGGCAGCCAGGTTGTTGGCAATTTCGGATGGCGAGACTTAACAATTTTCAAGCCTGTACCAAATGGTCCCAGAAACTATACAACTATCTATAGTTTACCGGAAATGAAAGGGCTTCCTGACTCATATGCACTCGGCTGCATGGGAATGCCAGGGTAATTTTTAAGTCGACGTATGCGTCAAATTTTTACGCTTAAATATATATATATATATATAATTAACGTAATTAATTATGATGTACAAGGGCACACAATTAAATTTCAATATTTTTCTAATCTTCTTATGTAGAGTAATGTGCAACTGGAGGTACTTATTTTTGTTTCAGGAACACTGCTTATCATGGCTTTCTTGATATCTGCCATCCCAAAGCAGGGGAAACACTTGTAGTATCAGCTGCTGCCGGAGCTGTGGGAAGTTTAGTTGGACAGATTGGAAAAATAAAAGGTTTAAGATGTGTTTATGCATTTGCCTGCGTCAGATCGCTTAAAACAATTAATTTTAATTGCTACTGCGAACGTTTCGTGATATCACACATTTTAATTTACAACACGTTTAGAATCATTTGATTTGATGTTAATGAATAATAATTATGGATAGGGTTAAAGGTAGTTGGCTTTGCTGGCAGTGAAGATAAAGTTAAGTGGCTAAAGAATGAACTTAAATTCGATCAAGCATTTAATTACAAAAACCTCGATCTCGACAAGACTTTCAAGAAGTTCGTACCCCAAGGAATCGACTGTTATTTTGACAACGTATGTTGATCTTTTGCGCGCTTGTTGACCTTCTTTGGTGCATATTAATTAAAGATGTTTGTACTAATGATCGTTCCGTAAGAAAATTGAATGACCATGTAAATGTTTTAAACTGGTGCATGACGACGATATTATTAATTTTGGTTGCCAGGTAGGCGGGGAGTTCGTTTATCACGTAGTTCGTAATATGAACGAATTCGGACGTATATCGCAGTGCGGTTCGATTTCTACTTATAACAAAGAGTTTGCTAAGGATCAACTTCTAATGGGTTTGTTGTCATGATTTCTTTTTCAAAATTACACTTGTGTGGTTATTGCATATCAAAACCAGCCCGTGTGCATTTTTCCATAAAAGCAAAAACTTGTAACTGCTATATTTGCTCAGTTAGAGTTGTCCAGTTTTGCTTTCTAGTAAAATGTATGGTGGTAGTTCACTTTTTGACCTTTCTTAAATATAAGTATCAATGTCATACATAACTGCTTATCTAGTTATTAACAGCGAATGGTTAGTATGTTAATTGTTTATGTCCTGCATTCCTGATTTCTTAAAATGAAAAAAAGCAATTATTCAAACTAAATTGAAATTTATTATACATTAATTTAGAGCCGTTTGACTACCTCAATTTTCGGTTTTCTCAATTGAAAATGGAAGGATTTAATGTGCGTCGTTGGTTTAACTGTTGGTTCGATGGTATCTATCAAATTCGAGATTGGATCTTGGAGGTGGGAATTTTTGTCTACGTTAAAAATTATATAAATATAATCATACAACAAATATAGACAAGTTGTGGGAATACCTTTCAATATTTGTCTATTCTTTCTTCCTCGTAGGGCAAAATCAAAGTTCATGAAACAGTGACAGACGGATTTGAAAATATGCCTCAGGCTTTCATCGACTTACTTGAAGGTAAGAACGTTGGAAAACAAGTTATTAAAGCCAATGTAAAACCAAGGCTTTAATCCTAACCCTAACTATGGAATAATTAATCACGGTACGCAATTTATGTTGCATGATCAACTGTGAAATATTTTATTGGTTAGAACATTTTGTTCCTAAAAAATGTTTATGAATCGTCATTTTTGATGGAATAAAACGTATTGCAAATTGTATACCTGTGTAAGTATATTGTCCTTTTTATTTTTTCAAAAGCTTCTTCATGGACAGCCCATCATATACAACAATTTTTGTTATTTTTACTACAAAATGAATCCAACACCAAACCGAAGCTTTTAAATACATAGTCAGTTCAACGATTGTTATCAAAGATGTATGTTATTCTCGAAAGGTTCAATCATGCTATTAAATATCTTTGTAATTATACATAATTACAAGCATACCTTGACCGAAAAATCAAAATAGGGTAAGTACTATATTGATGGCATCCCAGTTAGCATATTTTGACGCTTGAATGACGAGGGCCATGACGACGGTCATTATATCATTGACGCTCTCGTGAAAAGCAATTAGTAATGCTGTTACAAACATACGTAGTAGGAAGAAAGAGAAAAACTTCCGCTTTATCTGTGGACTACCAATGCATGCTCAACCATGTTCCCATGTCACTTGCAGTGGGACTGGGAATCATTTAAAGTCCATAAAAATTATCTTGTTTGCCAATCTCGGGTATCTTTCCTTTCATGTCAGAACAGAAAGAGACAGTCCTTGAGTCTAACTAGTGAGTGAGTTTGAGCCCTGATCGTTTCCATAATTATATGTACTATATGTACAAACCTACTGATAAATGCGCGACTCCTGTCATTCTTAATTTCCACTTCCATATGCCCATCTCATGTTGGAAGGTAAATATAGGGCATATATAGATAATTATATAGTTTATTTACTTGCCTCGTATTGGGGACTAGAAAACATAATTCCACAGCTTTTAATTTGCGTCGTGACATTTTGAGCAGGACCATACATATTTTTTGGTATATCTGTATGCTCAGCTTATTTAAATAGACTCGGGTGATTCCGACTCTATCGTCCAGTTCAGTGTGGACTAAATAGTTTATAGGAGCAAACAAGATTATTCCTTTAAGGAATAATCTTGACAGGGCTAATATTGATGTTATTTATTATTACTGTGCATCCGCTTTATTTGTATTAATCACGAACATTAACGTGTGTCAGAAAAAATGCAGCAGTGGCGTGATTGTCATAATGTGTAGATATGTAATGTAATAGTACTCGCCTACACAGACTACACACTACTGAATACTGACTACTGATTCTTTGCGCCCTATACCTGTGTCTGTACATTCTACATTGTAGAACATACCTTGCTTGAAGCTACTGATTCAAAAATTAAATACCTGAAATGAGTTGACGTTGAATCAGTTGAATGCATTGCTGTGTACCCATTGTGTACCTCATTCCTTTTTTTACAGAATAATATTATTGGAGTTGTGTGGTATGTAGCTGTTCTACGCATACTATACCCGTCCATGGCTGTGGCTATATTTAATTTACCTGCATTGTAGATTGAAATTTCATTGCATTGTAGCTGTAGTTTGTTATTACCTTATCGTCAGTTGACTAGGATGGAATACTGGGCTGCTGTGAACAAGTCTCTGAAGTCCATCATTGGGAAGAAAGACCAACAAAAAAGCGTATATACGACATCGAACAGTAAATCTATTCGCGTTGTGCATCTGTCTGTAACACATTGCATTGTATAGGTTTGTCTGTAGTTCTTTGCCCTTCATTGAAGCTCAAAGGAAACTGTGACAGATGATTTCACTGAAGATATTACATATACTATTATGAGTCATCTGTAATTGTGGGATTTGGTGTCTTTTGCATACGGTGGATATTGGATAAGCTTAGAGTATCTGATCAAATATAATTAGAATCACAAGTTGCCTGAATAATTGCCATGATCTACAATCTATCGTTAATCTCCAATCTCTTCCCTTTAAACCTAAAAGTCACATATGATATATACACAAACTGTTGCATTTGCATTTCAATTTACCAATAACAGTAATCGTAATAGTAATGAACGTGCAATAACATAGTCAATATACCTCTGCGCATTGTGTATGTGAATTCGAGCATACTTTTGCCATAGCTATTCCGATTTGAGTTATGACTTTCCTCATTTAAACTACTGGCGATAAATTACCGCGAGTGCAGCATTTAAAGTTCTTCCTTTTGTCGTTATACCTATACCATTATGATAAATTGGTTGAAGTTGGAAATGGAATAGACTTCTTCGTCGTTGTCGTCAAGAATTTACCAAAACATTCAACATTACATTATTTGATATAGTCAACTTCACTTTTTAACGGATGGAATAGAAACACAAGCGGGCAAATGTGTTTCGATCGAGTGATTGTGTAGTAGTGGAAGTGGATTACTAATTATTTCCTCAGTTTATATTGGAGTGATTGACAGTCAGTCAGTGGTGCAGTAAATTGTAAAAATGCTTTGATTGGATAAGGGTATCGATTGCAGCAAAGCAACCCAGTAAGAATTGGATTCTGTCACAAGGAAGGACTAATTTATGAAGTGCTAGTAAAAATTTCTTCGTACATAGACAAAAAGGGAATGAAAAAGTGAACTAGCTGAGAAGTAATTAATGTCAGTGATCAAGATTAGATCATAGATTTCATAATATGTATAAGAATGCATGATAAAAGATACAACTACTGATATATTAGTTAAAGCAGAGAGCACCATTCAGATTATATTTTATGGTTTTTTCGTTGTTCTCCCGATCTCAGTAATACTCGATTCTTACGATTTATACGATGGAGCCGTCAAATGGTAACAACAGCTGCAACAATAATAGTGTTAATGGAGTTAATGGTGAAGGCAACAATACATCGGATGCGTACAATTTTAAGATCCCAATCGTGGGGTTTGAGGTCATGGATGAGAGAGCCAGATTTACGGTGAGTTTGGACTTTGAAAAATATTTGTGCATAATTTATTTATTTAGATTTCGTTAATGTACATAAACTGCAGAATTTTTAATGTAGAATAATTCTTAATTATGGCATTGATTTTTAATTCTAAATTTTTTTATAATTAGGTTTTTAAACTGAAGATTGAAAACGAAAAACTTAGCGACAGTTGGCTGGTATTTAGGCGATACACCGACTTTGTCCGACTGCACACCAAGGTTCGTTCTTACTTAGGTTGTAACTCAAAAATAGTAATTCACTGGCAATTTATGTTACTTTCAGTACTACCTGGATGGAAACACCAAAAATAATATAAACATTAAATTTATTTTTAGTTAAAAGAAGAATACCCAACGTTGCACATACCTCTTCCTCCTAAGCGATGGATACGGGATAATTTTGAAACTTCATTTCTTGAAGACAGAATGAAAGGATTACAAGCATTTGTAGACTCAGTACTACTGCTTCAACCAGATTTGACCCGTTCTCCAACGGTGCGAGAATTCTTTTGCTTGGACGAACCACCAATATATCCTGAAAACGCGGAAGAATCACGGGTGAGAATTTTATTTTGTTTGGTTTCGGATATTTGACCTCGATCTAGTATGGCTTGGACCCACACCGACGCTAAAGTAGTCTGCTGATTAATATTCAATTTTTTTAGTGGGCATGATTACATTCTATTTATTATTTTCTTAGGCGATGTTTGGCACGGTGGAGGAGAATATTATGCACTTGAAGCAACAGCTGAGTGATAAAGACCTAGAAATTGAAATCCTAAAAACAGAGGTGGCCATGCTAACAAATCAACGGGAAAACCTGCTCAAATGTACCAAGTAAGGCAAATTATTTTAATTTCGCGGTTGCTCTTTCAAACCGAACGATATTTTTTACCGAATATGACAGTTTTCGAAATTGAATTTTGACATTTGTGTGAAAAAATGAGTCCTAACCAAAAAGTTATTGACAACCATCATTTAAATTCTCTGAAACGAAAATCTCTTATTCATATTCTTGTATTACAACTTTTTATTTCATCCGTGTTATACTATGAGAGAGCGCATAAAATATTTATTTACACAGGTACTTCATTACTGTCATAATGTAAGCCCGGATGAGATTAGAAATTATAATTCGGTGCTTCTGAATAATTAATGATTATTTTCAAATTCTCCTTGTCGTTTCCGTCACCCTTTCAATGCCTTGCTGCAATTAATTGGCCTGTTGGTTTTGGTTCCGACGAAGATTGCACAGAGATTGAATTGAGAACCTAACAAAAATAATACGGAGAATTCGTACACATTTGTAGATATTTGTGTTTCATATTCAGAACCAACGTATAAAATGCTAAATTATGAAAGTTCGTGAACAATGCTTGCGTTTATTATCAGTTATTGTATTTTGCATTATGTACTATAGCGAAGCCAAATTATTAGTTATGGATTAAATATATTTCTGTTATAAGCAGGTCCTGTCGGAATTGCAGTCAAAGATTGTCCTTCCTTTCAACCCCATCACCCGAAAATACAAACTCCTCGTCAACAACTGAAAAGTCTGTTACTCCATCAATGCCTTCCAGGAACCTTCGGTCTAGCTGCAGTGGCAGTGATCAAAGCTCTCCAAGTAGTAGCTTGACGTCTAATGATAAAAGTTTACAAAATAGCCCTAAGATAATGCCTAAAAAGAAAGCTTCCCCGCCTAAATTGAATGGCAATATATCGTCTGTGATCAAAGAAGGTACTAGTGAGAGTTTTGCGCCTCTGCAGACATCCGAAGCCACTTTACAACCGTAGTTAATAGCAATGTTTTTTCCCAAAGTTACGAACTGCAGCTCCTGCGAATGAATTAGGAAGAAAATAGTTACTGTGTTTATTTAAGAACCGGAAAAGAAAAACCTGCAGATTTTCTCAAGAGTTGCCGGATCAATATTAACCTTTAGTTTTTATAGAGCAGCTACCTCGTCGCATTTTTCATGAATACTACTTGAAACCACTTTACCTTTGCATAATTGAAAGCATGCCTACGAGTCAACTTTTGCAACCCTGATTAAACAACGATTTTTTAAGTCAAATAGGGTGAAATGTTTTTAGCTCTGCAAAAGAAGATTGCATATTTCTTCGTAGGCTGCTATATAACTCGTAGTATGACTTTTTAGTGTTCAGCCTTTGTAGGTACCTAATGTACAAGCAGTTATTGTTATTAGCAATCCAATCAATCCATTCAAAGTTTATACCATTAAACTTTCGTATTAAGTATTAATTTTTCAGGGCTTTTACACACTAATAATACATTTTGTTTTGTAATGTACATAAATGGTAAAAACTAAAATATTTTTTAAACTAACCGCAAGGAAATAAGTAGCGTTACGATTTTAAATATTTTATTTATACCCTCATCCTGCTTCATGATGATTATATACAATTATTAATACAAATTATATATCTACCTATGTAATTAATTATAATAAAACATCCAGGTACTTACTTGCATGTCAGTTCACACGTATTGTATCCCGTACGCTTCCCTATCCTCATATTGTTAATCCATAATATGTGTATACGTCCGGCCGAGCAAAGCGCCTTATCGTGGCAAAACGCCCAGATGGGACGGAAGTCCCTGTTGCATGCTAAGAATCCTCTTTTAACCTTAATGTGTTGAATCACGTGGCTAAGAGATGTGTTTCCATTGGAAATTTTTGCATCTATCTCTGCTATTTGAATTTCTTGGAAGATGAAAAGACAAATCGTATATGTATGCATATTTTTATATAAGTAAATTATTTACGCGATTTGTTAATAACATGTAAAAGCATACCTGGTTATCTCTTATACTAATTGTGACTCATAAATATTATGGAAGAACTGATCCTGATTAGATGCAAAATACTAGTTGTATTTTAGGTGTGCATAATGTCCGGTACAATAATTATAATATTACTTAGGTATTACGAAAACGAAATAAATATTTTACCCTACAAAAATGATAGGTATGTGCAATTACCAATAGTCTCGTATTAACTCATGGAACGGATTCGATCTGCGTCAAATATACCGTCTGTTCGTGCGTCAGTGTAATGTGTAATCATCTATTGTATTGAACTGTTTCCTCGTTTATCTCTCGCTGATGTAGTCTTATTTAATGGCTGAGTGGAATGAATGTCTTTCGCTACCTACCTATGTATTACCTACTAATGTTAAGTTGGCGTACTATTTATTATGTCGATGATACGGTAGCCTAATCGGTAGACCGGAGGACCGGACTCGACATAAGCCAGCTGCTGCGTATGTTTCTTTTGCGAAGTTTTTACGAGCGGCTAAATAGTTTGGTGCCTTCATCATGTATGTAATTTGTGTTTTCTCATAAGAACTGATTATTGTGGGCCGCAGTGTATTAATTTATTTATAATTTATCAAATACCTATAGCAGTTTACAATGTACAATTTAACATAGTGGTACACATTAGAATGTTAACTAATTTATTAGATTTGAAATCGGTAGTGGAATTAAGAAGATGAAGTAGATTTCAGCAATAAAAAACTGTTATTTTAACCCCGTACAAAATAGTTTCACTATGTTTACATTAAACTTGAAAATTAGTTTAGAACCGGATAGTTATTGCTTCAGTTGCAACGCTTTGTGTAGTTCGCAATGCAACATGCAAAACACAATTTTATGTCATTTTCACGGGATGAAGCTTTGTTAAAACTCTTTTGGATTTAGATTGTGGATGAATTTCTTGGTTTACAACGTTCAATTTGTCAGTGTCTTGGTAGGCGTATGGATTATTTAACTATTACAATCTGCGCTTCCCGTGTAATTAGAATTTGTCTTGCCCTAAAACCAAAACCAATGTCTAAAATGTATGCAACAATTTTACACAAAATCTGGATAGATAATTACAAATATGTAAACAACAGCTACCAATGCATGCTTTGAAACATACGCTCCAAACCGAACCAAGATAATAACATAAAAAATACCTACCTATAATTATTAATGTATAATTATATATCTAGGATATAACAAGAAAACATACTATGTATGTATGTTTTGAAGTATCCAAGTTGGTAAGTCATACTAATTTACTAATACAAAATGATACCTACCAAAAATAATTTTAGAAAAATATGCCACCGTACAGATTAAAAATGAGATTACTAAATTACTAATAAGTATTTTAATACTATTTTTCGTAAATACACCAATCTCCAGTTGTTGTATATGTAAAACGTTAGTTATTCGGAACACCCTCACCGTGTAGCGATCCGCCGTACGATAGTGGAATATATCATTAATTATACTACTCGTTCATGTATAGCGGAGGGAAAGTTAAAAAACCTAATAAACTACTTTACTAGCATTTTACTAAATTGCTTTACTATTACGCTTGGAGCAACTCATTCTGTTTGCTAAAGATCCTCCAACCAGATGCTTCAATAACAAATTACAAACATGCATTCGAAAACATCTAACGGCGAAGTTTCTGTTCATTGCGCTCATTGCAGATTGCAGACTGATGGTTATAGGTTACCTTACGTTCCTACCTACCTACATATTTTGATATGAATATACGTATGACGTGCTTTCTCTTACAATTAGTGCAGCGAGAATGTGACTGCATGCTCAAAAATGTAAACTTTTTCCATTGTGTAAAATAATGGTGTATTCTTACCCTCCAATTCATTTCATATTAATTTTAGTTTACCAGGTCGTTCAGGGAATAAATTAAGCCACTCTCTTCATCTGGTTGTAGGTGTGCCCAACTCTTATTTATTTCCACATCTGCATGCTTAAGAATCGTACATAACACAATCATCTTTTGTTAATCAGCTGCATCTGCGTCTTTCCTAGATCAACATTTTCTGCTATCTCACTAGTATCAAGAAATCAGCACTTTATGCATCGGTAAGTGAGTTTGGGTTTGGAACTGGAACTCGAAATAAAGCTTTAATTTTTATAGACATCTTTTTATTTTGGTGCATACACTCGTGCATAATAGTTAGGTATACAATACTGTTGCATTGGGTATGGATACTCATATACCCAGTACCTATAGTAGTAGCTGATGATATGTAGGTAGTAGGTGTATTTAGGTAGCTTCACCTTGTGTTGTCGTTGTCGGCTCGGCAGCAGTTCACTTTCCTTTTCCTGTCGCTGCTTGGTGAACACACACACGGTTTTATTAAGGTTAGTGTCTACGATGAACACTCAATGTGTTTTCAGAGATCACATACACAAATCATCTTTTTAGGTTGTTATTAGCTTCTACTTGATGGAATTAGACTCGAGAGTGGAGTACGGGGGATGAGATAGTAGCAGGGGCAGTGGCAATAGAATCGGAAATTGGAAGCATAAGGGAAGGACAAGGAATTAAATCAATCATGGCATCCCAAGGATTCCCTTCCATCTGCTACAATGTCACTATTTATTAGACGCATTTTTTATTTGTTATTTCGCGTGTAAAAAATTGATATAAGTTGAGGATCAAGAATTCGATGCTGAGACAATGCCAAATTTTTAAGAGTGAAAGTAGGCCTTCTTGTAGGTTGTACACAGACCACGTTTATTCCCATTCGTAATTTGTTGTTGTGAATGATTGTATCAATCTGAGA
Source organism: Ptenothrix huangshanensis (assembly GCA_036851915.1). Taxonomy (NCBI): domain Eukaryota; kingdom Metazoa; phylum Arthropoda; class Collembola; order Symphypleona; family Dicyrtomidae; genus Ptenothrix; species Ptenothrix huangshanensis. Next base: position 10,531 of record JAAXYX010004855.1, read on the forward strand.
TTAGAGCAGTGTGCAAAAATAATATCGAGTACTTGTAGACATTTTAGAATGCTACTGGGAGACTCCAAGTTTCCGAATTGGCAGATGATGGGTAAGTATATTGCGGTAGTAGGTCGAACTGTAGTTTTACATACTATAAAGGATCATGTCGTGTCGTGTTGCATATAGACCCAATACAAAATGTTTAGATTATTCCACGAGACTATGGCCAACATCATCATCGTCATCATCAAGACAAGACAGCCTTCGAGACAGAGGCTACTTTCATGAAACTTTCTACGACTACGACTACCACAAATGATTAGTATGTCTTGAGCAGGTATAATTATGGAACATTATTAGTCCGTATTATTATCCGTAATATCGTCGTCCTTTGTATCTACAACACAAAGAAATTCATTTCTATTTCAATGCACAGATTTAGGAGTTCGTATTTTCACGAAGGGAAATGACAAGCAAGCACTGAGGTAAAGCAAGCTTAGTCTGAGAAGGATAAACTAGCATAAAAATAAATTGGCTAGAATTCGATTTGGATTATAAAAGGAAATGTGAATAAAATTGTCGCTGTCATCCGTCCGAATCATTTCGCTAGTGCCCTAACACAGCTTTGGCTCAAAAGTTTTCCAATAATTTACATGGAAGTGGATTCGTCATATTTTTCCCCGGAAATATATAGGTACATCTATGATCGTAATTCTCTCTCACTACACTGTAAGCTATCTCGAGTAGCAAAGTTTTAATTCCCAACTCAAACTTTTTCTAGACGAAAGGCAAACATTGTGGATAAAGTCAAAACCTTAGAGAGAACTAGAACCAGAGTCAGAATCAGAATCAGAGATGCTTTCCTACAGCCGAGTGGCTCCATCAGCCTACTGATGTCACATCAAAATCCCGAATCATAGTTGGACCTGAGTTGAAAAGCCGACGTGCCTCGCTCTACCTCTGATGTGAACTGAAGACACAAGACACAAAGCTCAATGGAAACCAAGCATGCGCTTGTGAGTATTACCACAATAATAAAATCTTTATGTGACCTGCAGTGCAATTTTTACAAGCTTGAGTAAATAACCCGGGTCAGTGAGGGAAACAGACAAACGCAAGTCTCTCCTTTCTCTATTCCGTTGTAAATTGTAAAACGAAATTAAAGCACTAGTGTACTTGCACTCAATACCTAAAAATAAATTAGGAACACTGGAGCACAGAGTCAACTTTATGTA
>JAAXYX010004856.1:0-11745 GCA_036851915.1 Ptenothrix huangshanensis
AGTATGTGACATAGATTGGCATCTTATTTCTGTTATAGTGTGCTATAATTTGCCTTAAGCTATACACACACACTTCACATCCTACTCTTTTCTTGTAGCCAAACTGATTACTTGTAGTTCGTAGAAGACTGCCATAGTTTTCCAGGATGAGTTTCTCTAGAATTTTTGATAGTAGAGTAGCCAAAGCAATAGGTCGGTAACTGTTGCACATTAATATTCCAAATGACAAGCCCGATTCTGGTCCATGCTTCTATGTATAGGTGAACTGTAATTGAACGAACATAAAAACCCCAGAATCACCTTTCCTCATCATCAATCCATTGACGAGAGCAGAATCACCAACAATCTTAATTGTCTCAGCAATAAAATTCAAGACAATTGGACACTTTGTTCCAAAAACTTCTTCAAGAATCTTGACGCGTAGCAATGGCCAAGCAGTCTTTTGTCTTCAGAAGCGTCCTCTTTGCTGCGCTTGGGCTCTACTTTTGTTCCATGCACTCAACCGGGGTTGAAGCGGAAGTAAGTTTTCCTTGTGTTTATTAATTACAAGAATAAAGTCATTTTATCCCTGTTCTTCTACGTGGCCGTATTTTAATTCGATTGCATATGTTGTCGTTGCAGGAATGTGGTAGTTCTAATTGCACCGACACACAATGTTGCCGGGAAAGCTGGTTGTGGAAATAGTAATGTATTTTCTCTTTCATATAAACCATTTATTAAACGGAATCAGAACTCTATTTTTTGTGTTACATATTCTAAATAAGTTAATGGTGAAATTATAATCTTTGGCTACACTAATACAATTTAACTAATGCTTTGTTTCAGTTGCAGGGATGTAAGTAAACTTACTTGTATTTCATCTATGTACATATATATATTTATTTAAATTACGAGCTGGAGGTCATTCTTATTTGGTTGTGCAGTTAGGCCAAGAGGGCGAATTATGTTCTCCTGATTGTGGGTGCCTCGAGGGTATGTCGTGCGAACGCCGGTAAGGATTTACCGAGCATAACACTATGGAATTTTAAGCAAATGATTATGCGATTACTATCAGCTTGAAGCCACGTGTCATATTCTGATTAGGCTGCTTTTGTGGAGATGCACCAACGCCACCGAAGACGATGACCCGTTCTACCTCTCGTGGTAAAAAGGATCTAGACCACATGCTTGGTTTCCAAACTAAAATGCAAATAATTACATGAATTCCTTACATTCTATAGAAGCTTACTTTCCATATGTTAATTTAACATCTTTGTGAATGTATAAAACGACTATTTCATTAAGACCTAACATGAAAATATTTAACTATAAAAATGTTCGAAATAAGTGGAATTTAATCAAAACACTACATTTTGGAAAATTGAAAAACAAATTTTGATGATTATTTTTGAAACTTTACTACATGGCTTCATTACCTTCTGAAACTTCCAATTTTCCTTGTGTCAATCTAGCAACTACCTTTCGAATAACAATTACCTACGTCGAAAACATTCCATTGTATAAATGGAATGAATAAATTCGACACATTACGGTAAATAGTGAAATTGCTATCATCGGCTATACTAATGTTTACTTACTTTATGGTTTTTTAGGTGCAGCACCACGAGTAAACTTACGTAATTAATTAAATTTCACTTCTATTTATATTTAAATCATGAGCTTCAGGACATACTGATTAAAACTTAAACTCTTATTCAAATTATAACCGACCGGCATCCTCTCCAAACTCGAAATTTTAACATCAAAAATAAAAGTCTCGTGCTCATTCAAGACAGTAGCGCAACTCGGGCTAGTCCCGTCATTTTTCTTCTTACTCATCGTCAATCATTTGATTTACTGTTGCACTTTTAATAATGTCTTTTCACTTATGTGAGTCTCATCCTTGGATTCAGTCCATGCAAATAATTACTTTGAATTTATTGATTGGAGAAGCTGCATGAAGTAACTTGAAACGGTGCTACACAAGTCGAATTTAAAATAATGCTAACATGACATCTTGATGTGGGATTGATGGCAGGGCAGGATGTTTCTCATGACGTAATGCCAACATTCAAGCATGTAATTAATAATTACTTACAGGAAGTAAAAGGCATTAACATAATTTGAAATGCTACGTATGCGATTATTTAGTTCAAGATAATTTAAGTGTGTTATGCAAGAATGTTCAGTCGAATCACCAACGTCGGAAATAATAATTTAGATTAAGATAAAATAATTATTTAGCCAATCTTCGGCAATATTGAATTGCCTATCTTATACCTTCAGGAATAGATTCAGTATTGATAAAATACGAGTAATTATAACACCCCATATTAGTTGTAATTTGTTCTTGTAGTCCGATTAATAAGTCAGTATTCGTCTCAGCTCGTTATTGTTAAGACCTCAAAAGAATCCCAGTAGATTGTAAAATTCAAACTAAGGATTATTCCGACCAAGACAATTATATTTATATAAGCATACGACCAAATACAAATTGCAGATATCCGATCAGAATTGAATCGATATCTTAACACGTTTTTCAACACGGTAGAAAAATCAATTGTGTCCAGTCCAGAAGTTTAGGTAAACGACGTAAGTCAATTCCCACAGTGGCGTATCCAAAATTTTTTACGAGGTAGGCAAATCGGCTAAGGACTCATTATATCCTATGTAATTTTCCAACCAATTTAAGAGTTTTTTTCAAAAAGTCCAAATTTTACTTTTTAAACCTTTCCAAACTGCCCGAGACAGTTCGAGTTTTTTTTTTACACTTTTCAATTATAGACCAAACTTTAATTTTTGCACTTTTCAAAAAGCCCAAATTTTAATGTTTACACTTTTTTATAAAGTCCAAAATTTTCTTTTATTCACTTTTTCATAGTCCAAATTTTATTTTTGCACTTTTTCAAAAAGTTAGAATTTAAATTTTATTCACTTTTTCATAAAGTCAGAAATTTACTTTTATTCTCTATTTCTTAAAGTACTTTTTATTTGTGCACTTTCAAAAATGTCCGAATTGTTTTTTTTGCACTTTTCCAAAATATCCGAATTTTAATTTTGCTCTTTTTTGAAAGGAGTCACATTATTTATTTTTTCTGAAAATTCTGAGGCCTTGTCTACCTTTGGATACGTCCCTGAATTCACATTCAATTAATCAAGTCAATAATTTCTGCCTATAAAATCTCACTTTAATCAAACATTCGAATCGAAAATACAGAGGAAATGGACAGTAACCTCCCCACAAAGGTGAACTTTGGTTCCAATCAATTAAACAAATGTAAACTAACTGTGGAACAGCAGTTAGAAATGTTCTGCTGCCACTGGTGCGGCTTAAAAGGACACTTTGTTTCACAATGCGAAACTAAAATCAAAGAAAAACTTGCTCAAGCACTAGGTGAACAAGTACCCAAAAGGAAGAAAAAGAAGAACCGTTATTACAGTTACAAGGAAAAAGAAGATGCAAAACCGTTTCCGGCTCTCAAAAACACAATCTGCTCTCCTGTAGAAGTCAATTTCAAATACGAGATAAAACCCGTTTTTAAAAATCCTTGCGTAATAAGCGCTGCAGGCGAACTTGAATCTTCACCTCCCAAAGTTTCTAAGTTGGCCCAGTACAATCGTCAAACCTTTTCTCAAGATATGAAATACATCAAGGATTTAAAACCACACAAAGGTGCCCAACTCATTGGAAAAATACCTGGGACTGGGAAAATTGTTGCTCCTGATTCGGATTGCGATTCCACTAGACCTAAAAGAAAGACTGCAGGTTTAACGACCAAAGAAGATGTTTTCCAAAAATATAACTTTAAACGACGACTTTTAAGCGCTCAAGGACTCCCGATTTACAACGAGAAGAAACGGGTCAGTAAATTTTTGAGATTAAATCAAATTAAAAAAATGTTCGTGTCAATGCAAGTATTGCGAGATTCATTTCGTTTAGTTATTCCAAGACCATGAGTTGGTAGATTTTGAAATGAAATGAAAACCTTAACAGTTTCACTGTTTCGTCGTTATCAAATCAACATTTTGAATATCCATAAAAGCAAGCATTTTCTGGAAATCTGCACGAAAACAAGCTCGGTTTTTTCAAAACTTAAAAACCGAAGCAGTTTTTGTTTAAATTTAAAGAAAAACAGAAGCAGTTTTTGTTTAAATTTAAAGAAAAACAGAAGCAGTTTTTTGAAATTTAAAGAAAAACAGAAGCAGTTTTTTAAAATTTAAAGAAAAACAGAAGCAGTTTTTTAAAATAAAAAGAAAAACAGAAGCAGTTTTTTAAAATAAAAAGAAAAACAGAAGCAGTTTTTTAAAATAAAAAGAAAAACAGAAGCAGTTTTTTAAAATCTAAGGGCAAACTGAAGCAGTTTTTTGAAATTTAAAGAAAAACGGTATCAGTTTTTTTAAATTTAATGAAAAACGGTAGCAGTTTTTTGAAATTTAAAGAAAAACAGAAGCAGTTTTTTGAAATTTAAAGAAAAACAGAAGCAGTTTTTTGAAATTTAACGAAAAACAGAAGCAGTTTTTTGAAATTTAAAGAAAAACGGTATCAGTTTTTTGAAATTTAAATAAGAATAGAAACAGTTTTTTGAAATTTGCATAAAAACATACTGTTTTTTAAACTTAACATAAAAACAAGTTGTTTTTAAAAATGGGGATAAAGCAGATGCTGATTTAACACATGAAGCAGGCCAAAAAAAAATTCTTGCTGACGCTACTGAATGTTAAAAGGTGGGCTTATAAAAAAGTTCGTTCTGATGGATTTAATTTGATAGTAATGAACCAAAAATCTGAATTTTCTCCGTAGCTAATGGAAGAAATGGAGAGAAACCGAATTCTAATCATAGAAGGCTCCACGGGGTGCGGCAAATCAACGCAAGTGCCTCAGTTCATAATCGACTCCCATTTTGAAATGAACCGCCGCTGCAACATCGTGGTGATTCAACCGCGCAAGTTCGCAGCCTCCTCGTTGGCTCAGCGTGTGTGCGATGAGCGCGGGTGGGAATTGGGCACGGTGGTCGACTTCCAGTACAAAGGTGCGAAAAGAAAGAGTCACCCGGACACACTCCTCAAGTACGTGACGAAGGGAACGTTTCTGCAGCAGCTCATTCATTTCAAGTCTCTCTCCAGGTGGACGCACATCATCATCGACGAAGTCCACGAGAGAGATTTGGAAACGGATCTCCTCCTCCTCCTTATCAAGAAAATCCTCCAGGACGACACCAGCGACAAGGCGAAAAAGGTCAAGATCATTCTCATGTCTGCCACGATGAATACAACAAAATTCTCCAAATATTTTCTCGTTCAAAAATCGAAAGAAGAATTTGAAATTTGTGATGCTCCTGTTGTCAAAATTAGGACAAGTAGCAAGTTCAAGGTTGTGGAGTTTTTTCTCGATGATATCGTCAAAGATAAGGTGAGTTTCCCCAGCAGATCCAGCATGTCTTTAACAAATCGATTTTGAAAACAGGAGCTTAACCAGGCGTAGGCCTACGCGAGATTTTTAAAAATACACAACCTTCTTTCAGATTTATTAGAAAACGGAGCTATTTTTTTTAAGTTTACAAGAAACCGACGCAACTTTTTAAAATTAGAAGAAAACGAGCAAGTTATTTTAAAAATTGGAAAAAAACGAGCAAGTTTTTTTAAAAATTGGAAAAAAACGAGCAAGTTTTTTTTAAAAATTAGAAGAAAACGAGCACATTTTTTTAAAAACTGGAAATAAACGAGCTAGGTTTTTTAAAAATTAGAGAAATACGAGCAAGTTTTATTAAAAACTGGAAACAAACGAGCAAGTTTTTTTAAAAATTAGAGAAAAACGATCAAGTTTTTTTTAAAATTGGAAAAAAACGATCAAGTTTTTTTTAAAATTGGAAAAAAACGAGCAAGTTTTTATAAATTTCCACGCAGTTTTTATGCATTTCTACGAAAAAGGAAAAGTTTACTTTTGTAAAAACAAAACTTACACTAGATATAACCGACAATTTATTTCAGGTAAAAGTACAACAAGTGTACACTCGAATAAAGGACAATTTGAAGAACAACAGGGTCAAAATTGTTCCTGTCCTCAACTCCTACGCCGTAAGTGCTATTTGTGGACTAGACGCTCTGGAAAAAGAGAAGAACGAGAGAAAAATACCACCTGGATTTCCACATGGAGAAGTGGATCCGGAAGCGGGATCCGTTCTCGTATTTCTTCCTGGAATCCAGGAAATGTTGGAATTGGCGAGAAGATTGACTGACGAAACCACTCCGTGCCTCAATGTCCTCCTGTTCCACTCGAGTTGCACGAAGGAGGAGAAGGAGAAGGTTTTCGCCCCTCCGAAGCCCAACCAACGGAAAGTTATTCTGGCAACAAACATCGCGGAGAGTTCCATCACAATCCCCGACATCGTCTACGTCATCGACTTCTGCCTCACAAAGTCAGACTACATTGACCAAAAAACCAACTCGAATTCCCTCAGAACTTCCTGGTGCTCTTTAAGTCAGTGCAACCAAAGAATGGGAAGGACAGGCAGAGTTCGGGATGGCCAAGTTTATCGAATGGTGCCGAAGAAGTTCTTCCTGGAGCTAGACAAGGAGACGGTGCCAGATATGCTCAAAGCTTCTTTGGAGTACGTCATTCTCAAGATCAAGATGCTGGACAGCGGGAGTCCGAAAGAGCTTCTGGCGATGGCGCTCGACCCGCCTTTGCGGAGTGGCATCGAGAGGGCCATAGTAAATCTGAAGGAGGTCGGAGGACTGAAGCTGATGACGACGAGGAAGAAGGACTTTGTGCCAAAGTCGACTTCGGTGCTGGATGAGAGGGAGCCCGAGGTGGAGAGATTCTACGACAGTTGCGACGGTGACCTGACCTTCCTGGGTCGTGTCATGGGAACTTTGCCGCTCACAATCCACTGCTGCAAACTCATCATGTTGGGATTCTGCTTCGGGGTTTTCCACGAGGCGCTTATTATAGGTCTACATAGGAATTCTGTCATGTATTAATCTTGATTTGAAATTGTTAATTATATCAAGTAGAAATTCATGCGTTTTAAACATAAAAGTCTAATTTTGCAATTATTGATTAACTTACAGCTGCCAGTCTGAGCTCCACGAGAAGTGCTTTTCTGATTGAAAAGGATAATGAGTTGGAATGCTTTATGAGCAAGAGGCGCTGGTCCAAGGAATTCCAGTCCGATTCAATTGCGTTGCTCCGCATTTATTATGTAAATATTTTTTATTTATTTATTATTTATTTATTTATTTTTTATTCTACACTCTACACTTATCTGATGATGGATTGTTCATGCAGGCCTGGCAGGCAGAAAAGTTAAAACAGATGCCTGGAGATCACATGACCGATTGGGCGCAAACGCAGCACATTCATTTGGGTCAAATGAAGTAAGTGTGAATGTGAAGTTTAAAATGTTTAAAAGTATTTTCTTCCAAATTGAAAATCCTTTTTATTTTCTTGCTTACCTATCAACCATTTTCATTTAATTTTTAAAATGTTTACTGCTCTCGTTGTTACCGCTTTAGAGACATCGAGGACAATGTAATTGGCATTTTGAAGCGTGTGGAGGAAGGTGATGAAATCCCTTCAGTAAAGCACTACATTGCATATACCAGGACCCAGACGAATTCTGTTAGTAATGCAGGTAGTTGCAAGGAACTGATTGCTGCCAAAGAGGTTTCGAAGGAGACAGCGATTCTCCTCAAGCTGGCGATTGCGGGTGCCTTCTACCCCAATTATTTCCAACCCGTTTTTCCCTCTACGGAGCTTCAACTCTCGAAAACCGTTGAAGGAATGGATCTCTTAACCACCGTTTACTACAAAGGATTCCCCCGGGATCGCCTTGGACAGTTGTAATAATTACTCAACACTTATTCATTTCTAATACAGAAAATTATTGCGTTTTCAATTTCAAAATTAAGAGGTCAAGGGAATATTTTGATATGTAACTCCTAAATTTACAAGAAAGTAATGACTGAAAATGTTTTACAAATTTAATTTTTAGGTATGCAAAAATTGTGTCAAACTCGCTGGCCTACGCCGAGTCGATTCCGCATGTGAGATTCTCCGGTGAGAAGATTTTCGTTAGTTTTAACAATTCGAATCGGAAAATGGATCCCATTTCAGAAAACCTTTTTCGAGCTATTAAAAGGAGGCATTTAGGGACATTTCTGAAATTCAAAATGCTCGGGTGAACATTTTTTTTTATCTGAATTTTAACTCTCAACTTTATGTAGAAATAGAATTCAGTGCTCTTTGGTATTATGTAATTTTAAATCAGCGTGTCTTAATTATATAAGACGTGCTGAAATTACTCATTAAGATGCACTTTTTACTGATTTGTAATAATTACAGGCCACGGGACGAGAAAGAAGAATTGGAGACATTGCTCCATAGAAGACTGGAACGGAGAGGAAATCGAATTGTTTCGTGTCCGTCCCAAGTGCAACTGCCCAGTGTTGAGATGAAATACATCAACGTCGTCGTGAATCACGTAATTAAGGCTTATTACGATTACTTTAGTTTCAATAAACGAGCTCACAGGTGCCAATTTAGTGAAATAACTACGGGACTACGTAGCGTAGCCCCCTCCATCAACATCAAATTATGTGTGGATATAAGGATTTTTTTAAAATTTACGCTTCAAATAATGCGTTTTTTGACACAAAGCAGGTGCATTTTTTAAATTTACACAAAAACAGAAGCAATTGTTTTAGAATTAAAAAAGTGATGCAATTTTTTAAAATGTACACAAAAAACAGATGAACTTTTTCCAATTTTCACAAAAACGTATGCAGTTTTTTAAAATTCATACAAAAACAGATTCACTTTTTCGGAATTTACACAAAAACAGATGCAGTTTTTTTTATAAAACACGAAAATGCAGTTTTTGCATTATATTTGTTTTCATTAGTCCGCTGACTACTACAAAGTAAGTAAAAATTCGTTAAGAAAGTATAATTGAGAGTTCAGGCGTTAAAATTCCTAAATGTCCTTGTCACAAAACATAATTACATATTTGTCCTTAGTAAAGTTACAACGACGTGGGGTCATTTTTTCTGTTACTTGATATTTCTGCAATAATTACAAGTTGTATTTTCTTGTGTGCAGATTGAATCCCCCAGCCGTTTCTGGGTGTATGAGCTGAGCCAGCAAGAGATTCGAAGATGCATTAGAAAAGAGATAAACAAAAATCTACTTAACCTCCCGATATCCTCCAACTCCCCGCAGCTAGAAATCCACGCGCTGATTCTCGCAAAAGCGCCTGTGTCCATCGACAAACACCGGCGCTACTGTCGAGGTCGAGTTGACTTCATCGATAGGACTCTTGAACACGCGCTCATATTCTTCATCGACACTGGACATTCCGAGCGCATTCCCTTCACTCACCTCCAACACGTCTCGCCTGCCCACCAAAACATAATCATCGACGGCGACTACACTGCAGCCACATATCCAGCTCTGGTGAGAATATTTCATCAAAAACAATCAAATCAACATGTAGAATCTCAACAGTTAAACGAGGAGCGTAGCTGAGGAGATTTTTTGCATGTTCAAGCACCCCCCAAAATTTTTAGAAAAAAGAGACAAAATGTATTCACAAAATAAACTTGACACTGTCCTCCAACGGGGATAGCTTAAGCAGACCCAGTATATGTAAGGGGACATAAACTTGTTACAAAAAGTTTAGATTTGATACAACCAAAAAAACAAAAAAAAACAAAATACAGTAATGGGAAACCCGGTGGCTTGTAAATGCCGTTGTACTTCAATACCAGTACAATTTTGTAAAAATTACTATGGAGACGGCGAAAACCTCCACTGCAAAATTTACAATTGTACAAAACTACAAAGTACCACGGCATTTACAAGCCACCAGGTTTACCCTTAGTATAAACCGAATTTATACTAAAAACGATGAGGTTTTTTTAACTTTAAACGAACATGATGCATCGTTTTTTATAATTTTCAAAGCAAGACGTTGTTTTTTTTAATTTTACAAAAATGACACTATTTTTGTAAATTCGAAAAAAAAGAAGCAATTTTTTTAAATTAGCACAAAAATGACGCAGCGTTTTTTATACATTACAAAAAAAGACGAAGTTTTTGTAAATTTGAACAAAAGTGATGCAGCGTTTTTTATAATTACATTACAAAAAAAGGGGAAGTTTTTTAAAATTTGAAAAAAAATGACGCGGCGTTTTTTATTCTTTATACATTAAAATGAAGGCGATGCCTTTTTAAAGCCGCACAAAACTGACGCAGTTTTGTTATTAGGTATATACAAAGAAAGCCGCAGTTTTTTTTAATTCGCATAAAAAATGAAAAATGTTTTTTCGACATGTTTAAACAAAAAAATCCTACGGACGCTACTTTATCACAATGGGAATAATGGTGAGAGAATTTAAAAGAATAGCTTCGAAATTGCATAACCCAGTACCCCGAAAATGAAACTCAAGCTACGCGCCTGAATTAAGTTGACACGTCATTAATCATTTACATGAAAACATTAATTACGAATCCTAGGCCATGGAGTGCACGCTGAGTGAGACGAGACCCGCATTAATGTACGGGTCGGTGTGGGCTTCCGAAGCACAGCAAAAGTTCCAGGATCTTTTAGACGACAAAAATTCCAAGTCTCTGCAAATTCAGATTTACGCCGTCCACCAAAGCATCATTTACGGAGAATTCATAGCACATCCTCAGCCCTCACAAAATGGTGGAAGCGAGCATCCATTTAATTTCAATGAAAACATGAAAGCTCAACGCTTTGCGGATCACGTCCAGGAATCTTTCCTGGTAAAAGTAAGTTAATTGATTGGGAAACATTCATTTAGATTTTGAAGCGATTATTCTTGGACTTGGATTATTCTAAACATTTGTAGCTAACTTTAATTAATTGCAAAATTTTATCAACCTTTCAGAGGAACAACGATGTCCGACGGAAAATCCGTCATAATGAGTTGAGAGATGAAGCGCAAATAAAAGCCCGCGACAATGAGCAAAAGGCTGATAGTCTGGACTTGGACTTCCTGGAGCCACCGCAAGGGGGCTCCTGCACTTGCAAGCTAGAAGGACCTTTTAGTCCTCTGGAGTTGAAATTCCAGTCACTGTGTCATGCCACCAGAAATGCGGACGTTGAAGTGGAAAGGCAGAGCGTGAATTCCGTTTGCTTCGAGCATCGACCGACTGCCCCCGTCTCCCGGCTTCTTGTCGCTTCCACAATTAACATTCAGGAGAACAGCAAGAAACTTATTGCCAGGTGCGATATTTATCTTTTAATTATTGCAATTGTCACCGTTGAACTTGGCATTCGGGTTGTTGGCTGACAATACTACGCGTGGTAATTTTATTAGATTGAGGTTTTAGTACAAGAAGAAAAATCTAATCAAAATTCAGAATTCAGACTTTTTGGAAAGTGCAAAAATAACAATTCAGGCTTTTTGAAAAGGTAAAAATATTAAAATTCAGACTTTTTATTGTACAGTGTAAAAAATGGATATTCCGACGTTTTGAAAAAGCGTGAAAAATTAAAATTCCGACTTTTAAAAATTTTTTAAAAACTGAAATTCCGACATTTTGAAAAAACAAAATTTAAATACTTATTAAAAAAGTACAAAAAACGAAGGTACAGACATTTGAAATAGTATACAAAATGAGAATTCAGATTTTTAGATACCGTAAATTCTCTTATAACTCCCCGTCTCGAATAACTCCCTGTCTCTAATAACTCCCCGGTCAAAAAGCTGACTTTTGTAAATAACTCCCCGTCTCTA
>JAAXYX010004857.1:0-11744 GCA_036851915.1 Ptenothrix huangshanensis
CTTCCCATCCCATGAGAAAAAACAGAATCTATCAATAATACTGCAAAGTCTAGACATCCCCACCGTAATTACTGACACTGGCACTGGCACCGGCACGCAGAATATTATATCATCAGTAAACAAATTTTGCAGACGGTGATTGCATAATAATATGTAATCCACGGATAAACCTAACCGTGCTTCATGTATCATTCCCATCCTTCGTCATTGCACAGTCATCCTCAATGTCAATATGCAATTTCAGCACAAAAGTATGCAACATTCTTTGTACTTTCCAGAGCTTCCTAGCACCACTTCTACCTCAGAACATACCACCCACCCGACTATAGTAAAAAATCAAATTAAAATGCTAAGCCATAACATTATGTCTACGTCCCAGTGAAACCTAATTTAAATTATGGAAGATAACTCGTTAACTCAAAAGTATTATACCTATATACATATGCATATGTAGATACAGATAATAGTCTCGTTTCAGTCTACAAGTTCAAATGTCCAACTTCTGTTCACTGTCACAGCACATTACTCTGGCTCTCTTCTACATTGGCTAGTCACTCTAGAGCCAACTAAATGACAATGCATTAGAAACCAATTATAGTAATATATACTAAAGGCCTCATCGTACTTTTGCACTGCAAGGTTGGAAGCTAAATGCAATTTCACGTCCCACGTGGACAATAGGGATAGGTGATGGAGCACAAGTATCTATAAACAGTATAAACTTATATGGGGTAGGCTGTCAAGTCAAGCTGAGCCAGTCGATAATGACAAGTGCAGAATAGAATCTGACATAAAATCTTGCAAAGCATTTACCCTTGTCAATGTCAATGGAAAAAACCCCACTTTTGCACATGCATTAAAACTTTGCAGCAGCTATCATGCCTTGGTCTGGTCCTGCCTGGAGACTGAAGGATGTATTTTTTTATCATGCACGTTGCACATGCAATACTATTCACTACATACGGCACAATGCAATTATAACTTCGCAAGCCGAGCGGTAGAGAATACGCTAGAAACGCTCACGGCAAATGTACACAAGTCACTATAGAATATAGTCTAGCTCAATGAGATATATATAACCACATTATATAATATACCAACGAAATGGTAAAATAGAATTGAAATAGAACAAAAGTAAATACAAAACATCCATCAATCTGCTAAACTCAAACAACGGCTACAGCAACAGAACAGCAGCAGCAGCTAAACTTCCACAAGTACTCATAGTAATGTTCACGTCCCACTGGACTGAACTTGGACTGATTGATGCTGACTCTGACTATAAAGACTAGAGGAAAAACCTTTTGTCGACAGTAGGGCACAAGTACACATGACGTGATTAACTATGGACTGAGGCTAGAGCGAAAAAAGTTATATAAAAGCAGGAACAACGAGAAAATCTTCTAACACCTGTTATAAAAGTCCACAGGACTAAAAAGAGAAATTCAAAGAGCCTATGAAAAGACAAGGAAAGTGACTACCAACCTAGGTACCTAGTTAAGTACTATCGTACACGCTTTGTACACCAATGAAACCCTTCATGCAACAATTACCACCAAGGCTAAATTGTAACAAGACGAAAGCAATATTCTACTCTATTCTATTTTTATGATTTGACACTGCACCTCAATTTGCAATAGCAACATATCATTTAATTAAAAAAGTTTCTCCTTTATCCGAGGTTTCATTTGATCGAATTTTCATCCATGTTTATTTCCCCGTGTCATAATTTGCCAAAAAGTAATTGGCACAAGTCTAAAACTGCAATCAAGATTTACACCTCAAAGCAGCTAAAATAAATAATGAACGTAAATACATACAAATGTAATTACACATCAAAATCCAACTTCTTTATAGAAGTTTGTCATGTCGTACAGCAATTTCATGCCTGTAACCTACAAACCATGCACATACATATAGGTATATCATGGCTTCAATTCGAAATCAAATTCCAATTCCCTTCAATGACTTACTGTGTGAAATGTACAATCATTTTTTCCGCTAAAAAGGAAACTTACTGATATCAACTGCAAGTGCAAGCAAAAAATTTATACCTAGGTTACTATAAGTGATCATCTGTCTCCCAGTTGCAGTTGCACATTGCCCATGCCCATGAAAAGTCACACTTGCACACGAACAGTAAAAATATGAACGTGGCGACCGCATAAAATATTTAATCTCTTCCATTTCCAATTCAATGTTAACAGGAAACCGCAAGGAATATCTAAACCAACAACTTTCATGACAACGACACCTTTAAAATAAAGTGAATGGAAATATCTCTATACAAACTCACTATAATATGTACCGAATTTGCGGCACATTATATTGCACTAACGGCGATTTTGACAAAAAGAACATGAAATTTGTATTACCCATGTATGCACTTCTGTGTTGCCAATCTAGTGCCGAATTCTACTGCACTCACTGCACTGTGAGCTTTTGACACGATTTCTTTCTTTTTTTATAAACTATTAGACAATTATTGGTCAGTTTTTATCGCGAGGTTTCTCCTTCAGTGCACATAAAAAATAATAAATTCTAATGTACATATCTCACAATATTTATTCTCACAAGAACAAACAAGGAAATGCACGAGAACTACATATCTGTATTGTCATGTTCATGTGTGCCATACCAGTAAACTCAACTGCATAGAACATAGCGAAAATGGCCATGGACAATTATTTCCCTGCCCTAACAACAACTTCTCTCAAAGTCTCATACAGGCATAGCTTACACATTGACGACGAAGTACCTACATATACGTTTGACACAAGGTTGTTCGTTGTTCTCCTTTTCATCATACATTATTCGTACTCTAGAATTCACATTTATCGAAACTTTGTTGCTAGGTGAACATCACGCAGTTATTATCATTGTCTTCATCCCTTCCAGTGAGCTTAAGCTAGCACTGCAAATACGAGGTCAACATGAAAATGCACTCAAATATTCTGCACAAGTTCTAACCACTATACTAACGAAAGGATACGGACGGAAACTAAAAATCGGTCATTTCCTCTTTCCATAATAACATAAAATATGGTGCCATCAACATGTCGTAACAAAAAACACTGACGGGGAATATTAACAAAGGAGAAAACTATGATTTGGTGAATTCAGCGCCTCATAGAAACACTAATTGTCTTGAATTTTGCTTGGCAATAATAGCTTAATTGATGACATCTTATAATTAGTACACCGGGAACATGAATGATAATTCGGAAACAATGACTACCTATTCAAAATTGATAATGATGGCGATGGTCATATTATTTCGAGTTGAAAGAGTACCATGGAAAATGACACATGATCGACACTTCATATATTTTTCGATTCCCTCGTAATCATTAATGAAACCTAACGAAACGATGCGAGAATCGAAATAAAGAACCCTAGAGGAAAACCGTACCATACAATACTGCATGAGTTTTCACCTCGAGTGTTACCTTTGGCGACTTCGAAACCGTTGCTGCACAATACAATCTAAGCAAAACGCTCCTAAGCATTAAGAAAACTTGCACGAATTCGCAAAATAAAAGTACTTATTGAAAGTACGTGAATGTTATAGCGACCATTGCCAATTTCTACCAGACAAAAAAACTAGAAACGGAGAAAACTATGACGAGATAGTCGTAATTACACATATTGCATGTTGCATTAAAACTGCAAATTAACATAGCGTTCTCTTTGACTTTGTCTTTGTTCAAAGTTCATGCTTACAGGTACTTAAAGATCAGAGGACTAGAGGCTGCATGCAGAATCGACACACCTACTCATCCATCCATCAGATTTTAATTCGAAACTATAATATACTGAGTCAGAGTGAGGCAGATGCATAATTACGAAAAGATTGCAAATGTAACCGCAGCGACCAAATTATTACAGATAGACGCCGAGGTATCCGCAACATCCATTCAATATGAACACCATATTATATGAAGGAGGTTCCTTAAAAATGCATCACAATGTAGTGCATTGCATGCCATAAATTGAATTTGCATACCATAATATTATATCCACGTTAATTACAGTTTCCAATCAATCGAGGTTTTTTAAAAGAATTATTTACGTTCAAGGTAATCGTGACGCTTATGCAGAAGTAGAAGCATCGTGGAAGAATTGAACTGAAATCGACAGTATAAAAGTCTCGAGGTCCCAATTAATAAATACGTACTACTCAACGTCTCCTGCAAGTATGTATGCATACCTGATCATTTACATATTATCAATCGCCAAACTTGTACTAAACTATGAAGTTGCAACTTGAAGATACAACAAAGTTAGAGCAGATACACAAGTGTACAGCTGCATACTGCAACTAAATTAACATACAAAAGTACACTGCATTTCTTGCAGATACATTTACATATTCAGCCTGAAATTTTCGATGCAAAGCAGGAGTAGTAGAAAAGCAGGAAACAGTTCAGAACCATTCACTTCTGCAAAACACAATTTTGCTGATACAATCTTCACACTCCTCTGGCCTTTTGCAGAAACTATCCAAGATCATATAAGTCGTATCTGCAAAGGCATCTAACCGGTAAGTGTAAACTACAACCATGTAATTTTAATAGGCATCCCGTAAAACCACGCAGGCCCGGCCAGGATCAGGATTAGGATAAGACTAAAATCCAGAATAAGACCGAGAACAAGAACGAGAACAAGAACAAGATAATTCAAGAAAGAAGCCGCTATTAAATGAAGATAGACTAAATACAAAGGAAGATTAAGTTACTTTTTCAATTTAGTCTACACAGCCTTTCCCACCTTTGCATCGGTTAAGACAAACAAGCGGCTGCAGCTCTATGTTCGGTAACAACTGCTGCTAATGCTAATGCTCCTAATGCAACTAGGCACTTATCAACGTCAACCGGCAACTTACTATACACAGACTAAACAAACGTCGAAAGATTAACAAAATGAGAGACCAGACGGCTCGCTGATGGATAAACACTTTAACTGCAAGAAATAGTAAGAATAATCAACGTCAACAAAAAGGATACCATACGGAATACCAGACCAGACACTATCGCTCACATATCGTCAAGTCAACCAAATTAGAATTAGATAACAGACGAAAGGAAAAAATCCCGAAGCCAGAACCAGATATCGGATTTTTTTCTGTTTTTCTAATGTAACCTACATTCTAGGCCTCCTTCCATATTAGAAATTCAAATTAAATCCATAAGGAAAAATGTGAGGAAATTACGAGTAGGAAGGTCGTAAAAAAATGGAAAAACTTATGCTCGAATGCAGCTGGATGAATCAGAACAAAATTCAACTCAAGGACAAAATATATATACAAACGCAAAACCAGGTACTACCATCCATTCCATCAAATCACCCAGCCAAACCAAACCAAACCATCGTTAAGTCAAGTCAAGTCACTTCACACACGGTCGGTCGGCCTCCCGGTATTAAAATACAACAGGATTATATAAAAAACCTCCCTACATGGAAATGCAACTGATATAGTACTCCCCGTCCTGGTGTAATAGTAGGTCCTTATAATACTAATACTGTAATATAATCCTAGCTACTCTAAAGACGAACTTCCTTATACTGTAATGTAGAACACCTGCCATTTAAGCATTTTTTTTACAATAATTTATTAATAATTGTGATCTCCACACTACAATTATCGCATCGAAATAAACTCAGCTGGAAAGCAATCTACGATAATCGAATGCAATGCTGAAAAAAACGAAGAGTCACACTTCCTTCACAGAACAGAATGTACGAGGAAAATGAGAAATGCAGAATGCAATGCAATGCAAAATGCAATGCAAAACCAGTTCGTTCGTTCTTCATCCCTCAATATCATTCTGATGACTTTACAACATCCAAAAGGCGTAAAAAAGCCTTTTTACGGGATACCTCAAGGATAAAATAATTCCTGACAACTCCTATCATTCTTCTATCTTCTATGACTGCATCTGTGCAGAACATATGTATGTACCATTTAGCACTGCATCGTGCGATGCACACGTCAACCAAAGATTGCTGGCACATAAAGATTATAATTTATATATTGTTATGAAAAAAACAATCATTCCCTGCAAGGACATACAAAACATACCAGAATCATTAGTCTAGCTGATGCACTTTTTGTGTAAATACATACAGTCAATACGATAACGATTACCAAAAAATTTGCATGCACACTCTTTCTTTTTTTGTCTCTTGAACAAGCTCCTCCTTCAGTCAAAAGGATGACTTTGACTTTTTCTCTAAAGCCACAGAATTTACTTGTAAATACTGGTTTGACTAAACACAAAAAGAAAAGGCAACTTTTTCATACCATAAATGCATTCCATCCATAAAATTCGCCAATAATACTAATAACAACAATATTCTTTACTATTATTGTCTGAATGTCTGTAAGCCATAAAGACGACTGTAGTGAACAGCTTGTGGTTGTATATGCTCGTGTCTTAACTGTTTATGACACACTGTCCCTCATCTCATCTTCCATGTTACATTTAGCTGGAAAAGAAAATGGTTTTTCAAAAATTGCACTCTAACACACAACACAGTATTGGTTCCAAGACCAAGTCTAACTGCCGCTATTACTTCTCATCTTATCTTTTGATTTTCAAAAACAAAAGAATACGAATTTCATTAAAATATTTAATGCTAATATAAATGATAAGCATAAGATTGATAACTCGTAATTTAGACGAGCCAATTACACATATGCACCAACTGCAGTAACAAATAATGGAGCACAGTAAAATTGCAGACTAGAATAATTGCATCAAGGCTTTCAATATTACATCGTTTATATTATCGTCGTCCCAAATGATGCTATAGCATCACCACCATCATCTTTCGTACGCTGCAGTTGTATAGTTGCATGAATGATTTGCAAAATAAATGCTACGCTTCAGGCACGACAATAAGGACGAGACGAGGAAAAGTCTAGCAGAAATATTCATGAGCATCTACACATTCTACAATAGACACGAACCATACGATAGACGGTGAAAAGAACACGCAGACAAAGCATACGAACGTATCTGCCAATAAAAAATTGCAAGATTGACTCGACTCGAATGTCTAGTATCGTCTAGTCATAGTCTCTCTTTCGTCTTTTCTACAACCCTATAACACGACAGGAGCGAAAGCCAAAGCCAAAGCCAAAGCTGATACCAAAACCAGCCCAAGCACGACGAGGACGACAAGAATGATGTCGACGATGACGATGACGACGACGACACCGATGCCTATGACGAATACAACTTTCCTCGGATTCCCAACCCTACAACTTGTTGTTCAGTGCATCCATTCCCCCATCTAGTCCCCTGGAGTCATAGTCATATAGTCAAAGTCAGCCAGAGTTACGATTGCAATGCATCTGCAACATACATGTGTCTACACTTGAAAGTAGGAAGGTACTTGAGCAACTTCAGCAACCATTAAAATGCAAGATCTTTCGGTTTACTTTGGTGTGTCAAAGAAAACAGAACATTAAAGTTGCCTGTGCTGTTGGTGTTCTCCTGCTCTTTGCAGACTCTCATTTAATTTTTTGCCAACAAAGACCAAGTCTACCTCACCCCACCAAACAAAATCCTACCCTACGTAACATCTGTTCACGAACACGGATGTTCGGAACAGACGAGCAAAAGCATAGAAGTAAGGTACCTACTACCTCCCACATATGCATGCGAAAATTCACACTGCACCGCGAATGCAAGTCCAATGTGTAAACATACGTCTGCGAGAATACATCTCAAGACTGAAAGAGGCTATCTCTAATCCCGTAGGGTTTTTCACAGCATTTTTCCCCGACGAGCGACGAGACTTGACTTGAGAGCCGTCCAACTTTAATTACGTTTTACTGCGAGTACAACTACAAGTACAACTACTACCATAACAACAACACAATGCTCGACTTCTTTAGCAACATCTCCAAGATACCATGGCACAATCTACAAGATACAAGACGCTTGGCGAGACGACACAGAAGACAGACCACTCCAAACTTCATTTCGCAGAAAGGATTCTAATCCCAGACAGAAATAAAATAAACATTAGCATCAACGTACAATGCACTCGGCACTATTACATACACCACATGTCAAATTCCATTCGCTGAATCTGCAACAATAATTCAAAGCTTGTCAAATAATACAAAAGTAAGCTTCCATGATGATACTACTAATGGTGGTATTTTTGCAATGCCGTCACACTCACAATACATTTTTGGTTCATACAAAATATAGGCTCATAGTCAAAGTCTGCTAAGGAACATCAGCATCAACATCATTAACGTTAGCCGGTTTGCAAAAAATAATATAAACCATGTAATTGAAGACTGCAACGAAACTATTTAAAACTCTAAAAAGTCATTTGAAAGTTTCCCAACTAGAAGTCTTTGAATTATTTACACTGCACAGCATCAATAGTTCAGAAGTCTCCCAATTTGTTATGACTTTGTTAAAACGTCTTTCCAACTACGCAAATAAATATTTTCCGCATCCTGATCCTGTATTCCTGTCTACTATAGGAATGCCACCGTAAATTGTCACCTCTTTGTAGCGCTAAAGTGTCAGTAGGATGAATTCTTAAATGAGACTTTGTCAGATAAATCTTGCTAGGTCTCACTTCGGTTTCAGTCATCTAAATTCCATCCATGCTTGCCAAAGTAAAATCAACATCAAGAATGCAAAAATCGACATTCGAAAGATCCATCATTAAGTTCCCATTTTTCTATAATGCAACGAATGCAACTTTTCACATGCATAATTACAGGTATATGCAGTCCTACATTTTTCCTGGCTTCTAGTACAATATATAATAATGAGTTGGTTAAACAAGTAAAGCTGTATTATTATTAAACTGCAATAGCACAGCATGCAATCCCACTACTGTAAATGCAACTCCTACCTTGTAACCTCGACAAGATTGCTACCTTCGATTGCCAAGAAAAGAAGCCTTTGCACTCTCTTAACTCATCCCATTTATCTGTGGAAAATCCAAAGTTAAATACCCAAAACCAAGCAGAAAAAATTGCAGACAAACTCCTCTCAAAAAACGAAAACCGTTCATGACTTCTTCCTACATCTCTATTCTCAAACCGTAAAGTCAAGCTAAACATACCCTTTCATATCCTGCAATACCTATAATATACCAAATGTACATCCCAACTCCTAACTTCCCCTGCCCAGACTACTTAAATACCATCATTTCTGTCTTCGACGTCGTCTTCTTCTCAAGCTTCATAAATTACAAACATGTCTGCAGAAAAACAGCTAGATGTAAATGCCACGCCAACTTGCATACAGTTTACAGTACGCTGTACACAAATGGTAATTAAGTAATATAGGTTTATTGCGCTGTTGCACTGCACTGCATTGTCCTGCATATTAAGAATATGCACCAGTGCTGTACTTGTACAAGTACCTATCAACATACCTACTTGAAAGCAGACACAGACATAGACACCCTGTAGGTAAAAGTCAAACTGAGTATTTCATTCGTATCTACTTTTCATAAAAACTTGATGTCGATGTCAGATACGAAGTTCTAAGGCAAAATACCAAACTTAAACAAGACTAGCCTGAGTCTAAATATCACTTGCTCTGTTGAATTTCGCATTAATTGACACATAATAATTATACTAACATGGGTAGGGGCCAAGGTTTTTTATTACGAAAAGAAGTGTATTGATCAAAGGTTTACATCGGTTGTTAGTACAGAAACGAAATGATTAATTATCTCATTGCATCTCTGCTCGAATAGAAATTTGCTCTTCCTATAACAGTCAGAATTAAACCAGTCCAATCCTGTCCTGTCCTGTCCTGCCGACTTCAAGTTCAGCCAATCAAACTTTTCACCACGGAAAAACTTTAACAAGGTTGAACTTTTATTGCTACGAAACTGTACGATTCGGTTCAGGTTGATGTGTAATTAATATTATTAAGTTAACCTGTAATGATTTTGTATTAATTCCTACTGTAAGCCAACTCGAGATATTCAAATAATATACTTAAACATGGGATACGAAAGTTGCTGCATTCACATAGTATTTATTTTCATTTACTACCTACACAGGCAGTAAATGAATGGTCTGATTTTCATTAGTGTTTCGTGCTCGCAGTTTCTTTTGCTTTTGTATTCGTTCGTGGTAAATGAGCATAGGTATAGATAGCTGTAATCCCACATGCATAGTGCTCCCCTAAGTCCCAAAGTCATTCAGAAACCACAGATTGCAATTATTCTGTCGTGAACATCATTTGAAATCAGAACATTTGCATTTGTTCTCATGTACGCGAGTTGAAAGTCAAACAGTTCAGATAACGATTACACGTACCTTTTAGTACCAATGGTGAATCCACCAAGCAGGAAAATTCAGTAAATGTAGCCATTACCCTATTCACTACTATTCCATTGACTCTCGTCAGTCTGAAAGGACTTTGCAAAACGATGCAATGCAATTCAATTCAATACAGTGCAGCAGAATGCAAGGTACATAAATGCAACATTTTTGCACATCTCTGCAGGATTCTTTATCCGTCAACCATGTAGAATTATCCTAGAACAGCGAAATGCACTGAATGGAACTCCGTAAGTACTTGTGCAGTAGCAACATTCATGTCTTGAACTGCTAACCAACACCTCAATGCAGTACAATGGTACGATCACGACCACGACAACTGCTAGACAGAGATGACAAGCACAAATACTATAGAACTCGAAATCTTGCACGTAATTACACTTCTAACATTGCAATTATCGTCTCCAAGGTAGCAATATATAGTAATATGAACAGAAAACATGAACAGGTCAAAGGCTTGAAGTCGAATCTACACATTTAGAATTAGAAACTGAAAGACGCTAATATCTGTAAATCGGCTAGGTCTAATCGTAAGTTTCTTTGTACCGACGACAGACATGTATCATCTTCTTTCTCATTCTAAATTCAATTTCAATTCGCATCAATTTATCACATAGCCTCAGGTTTATAAATATACAGACAGATGTACAAAATATTTGAGCCTGTACGATCCATACGTGCATTGATATGCCACTAACATAGGTAACTATCAGTAATCGTCGCTGCCATCATCGTCTATTCAGCCCACCATACGATCGCATCGTAAAATCCTAAGGTTTGAAAGCCAATAGTTTGCACATGCAAAAATAAAATCAATTATGACTTTCACACAACTTGAGTTATGCATCTCCAAGTTCTGCCAATAATCAGTTAACACTTGCACAGGCAGCTGCATATGTACAACAAGCGCCAAGCTTGATCATTGATTAGTTAGATTTAGAATTTAGTTGTAAATTGTCGACAGCAAACACAAACACAAGGTATCTAAGTAACCTCTGTATGCGGGTATTACGACGGAAGGTTTTTAACATTTCTAACATTGATTGAGGCCACTTCGATTTTCCCTAACATAACAGTCAAATTTCGAAATATTCAAATACCGACAGCCAGCCACAGTTGCTGTCGTTGGCGTGGGCAAGTAGGCATAACACTTGGGAAGGCAGTTAGCGTAGAGTGTAGAAAGGATCATTAGACACTAGACAGGCTTGGCTTGCAGAAGTGACGGAAACTCGAAAACCAAAACGAGCGTAATGCAAACAAATGGAATATGATTAAAGTGCCGCAGATATGCACCTATAGAGCTAAACTACCTACTAGGTACCTAAATTTGTTCAGGGTTCACAGTATTTAGACAATGTAATAAATCTTGACTGGAGAGATAAATGTGCAAAGTTTAAATACG
>JAAXYX010004858.1:0-11743 GCA_036851915.1 Ptenothrix huangshanensis
TGAAAATAAAATACCGATATAATTATGTGTACAGGTAATCCAAATCCATAAATTGAACAAATATACGTCATGCATTGCAATGTTTTCAAATATATACATAATTAGGTATAGTTGCTGTTTATCACATTCTTAATATTCACGGATCATTGTCATTGTCTTTGTCATTGCCACTGCCATTATCACTTATCATTAGTCTATTTATATTCATGTTTTAAGATGAAATCGAATCTGCTGGTTCATAGTCATACAAACTTCACTAATAGTTAATAGTTATATTTAAACTCACCCTATTGAATAGGATATTGATCAGGAATAAAATGTTTCGCTATGCAAATAATAAATCAAAGGAAATATCTAAACAAATGTTATTTAATCGCAATTAGTTTGATTTACAGTTTGTTAGTACAGTAATTCCTATTTGAATAGAGTATCTCCGGATTTTCCTCTTTCACGTGAATTTTGTGTAAAACGTCATACAATAATTATTAGGTACCGTAGAATTACATGACTTTAAAGTAACTAGGATAAATATCCTAGGTATGTTTACCCACCAAGATAAAGTATCAGTAAGAAGATTTTGTATAGCATCAATACTCTAGTTTTCGTTCAAATCAACAACGATGAAGAGTTTCGATCAATAAAAAAGATGTTTGCAAAATTTTGCTACTTGATTCCAAGTTGTTTGAACGAACAACCGTAAGACTCATGTTACCCCTTCAATTCATTAAATAATCATTTTGTAAATGGATCATGAACAGTAAAAGTGCACATTTGGAAAAAACGCGAAAGCTGAAATATAGACGTTGTGAAAAGGCAAAAAAATCGACGTTTTAAAAAAAGACAAAAAGGAAAAAGTGGACATCAAAAAATGTAAAATAAAAATCTACGTTTTGAAAATCGTAAAAAAAACAAAAAAAATTAAACGTGCAGTTAAAAAATAATGATTTGGTATCCTTTTTTTCAGTATTAATAATAAAAATCTGTTTCTGTAATACTAGAATAACAAGGGATTTATACTTTCAAAACCGAGTATGTATACTGAAATCGTAAAAATAGTAAAATCATCATGTCGTTATGAAGATGATATTCAAACTGCGGAAGAGACGTTGGACTTTGCTAACATCTGATACTCGCCAAATAAGGACAAAGAAAAATAACGGCCTATTATCTTGTGCACTTGAATCGTCAGGAAAATATAAAATTCGCTTTCCTTGTTAATAAAAGTTGTGGATGATTGAAATGTCAGTCTATAATCGTCAACACTTAATTATTATTCATTCCTGTCAATTACGGATAGAGATTAATGGTCGTTCACAGTGGCAGTAAATTCAGTAGTAGTAATGCACTAACACCTACTTAACCTACTACATATCTGCGTAAGTGCAATAAATTACGTGCCGCTTGAATAATTATTGACCGCTTTAATTCTTTCATGAGTGCTACATATTTTAAAAGAATCGTATCCAAATTGCGATAGCTTTATCACCGTATGCAACTTGACTACGTATTAATTATAATCTCACGTACGTTTATTAAATCTTTAGCTGATCATTGATCCCTTTGTTCCGTGCAAAATTATGTTTTCCACGTGTTGAATTCGGCTTTAGAAATAGAATTTTCCCGTACTTTTCCGAAGTAAGTGGACCATTGAACGTTTGTCCTGGAGTTGGAGTGCATCTCCTGCCACGCCTCCAAATTGCACGGAAGTAAATTATAGTATAATTATTTGATATGTAATTTCGAAATGTTTGTGCTAATTGAACAAATTACAGCTGATCACTATTAATTCCCTTTGCTATCACTATCAAAACTTGAAGGTACTTTGGGGAGAGTTCAACTTCTTGGTTCAGTACAAGTGTCATTTAATTATAAACCGAATAACACTTGAATTATAAAATTTGTTTATGTCAGAATTGTCTTCTGATGGACAACAAAATCAACCACTTCAGGTTTGAAAAATAATTCGAATCGAAAATACTTCCTTACATCACTCACTAGCAAAATTTAACCTGGTTTAATTACTCTTCAGAGTTCCGATAAATGCTAAAAAGTTTAAATCAAAAATACTAATAGAGGTATAAGCTCTAAGCTCATATAATTATTAGTACTCGACTAGGTTCAAAGTTAACTCGTAGTCCAATGATCTACTTGTTTGCCATATCTTCCGTCACAATTTATCTTCAAATCATTTTTTGTTGTAATTATGTAGTCGTCGATGGATTGTGAAGTGTTTGAATATCTTAAGTCAATTTGATATTGACTCCAAAAGAGTAAACACACGTCAAGACACAGACTTTCACTACAGTCAATGCAATTACTAAAACGTAATGTAAATAATTACCTAGAGCAGTTTCAGTATCAAGTTCTCTCGCTACATTTAATTATATGTAGTCTCGACGAGGATTAGAGCACCAAGAAATAATACTACGTTTAGAACTAAATCAGAAGTCGATTTGTTATTAATTTGTTATCAAAATCACTATTTAATTTTATTTTCGGTTCGTTCTAGTTGTTAGTTAAGCAGCTATCACTTGAAGACTCACTTAAATAATGAACTGCTGATGAAAATAACCATTTTTATAATATGGTATAATAAGGCTAAAAACTTAATAGCTATGACATCACATTCGTTATTATAATTACAGATGGAAAGTCAAAAGCAGGGAGATATAATTATGCATGCATATGCATTTGTACCCACTTAGCTTTAGTGTTAATTCAAAACTCAAACTCAACACCCAACGCTCATTTGTAATATTGTAATCTCCCGCCCACATTTTACGAGCTTTTAAACTAATTTTTGGCAAATATTCGTCATCGATTTTGCATTATTTCTGTATGCGGAAGATACATCGATTTTTTTACTAATCACTGTTTCGCATCGATTTCTGTGGTTAAGTAACATGATGGAAGTTAAAACTTTATGAGTAATTATATCTGTTTAATTACTAAAGCTTGATAAATACCTTATTTAAGCTAGTGTTGGATTATTCAGTTTTAAAGCTGAATTAATGGGTTTTAAATTACTGACGTTGAAATTTGAAAGCGTATCTACGCATTTTGTGTTAAACAGCATGGACCGCAGCAAAGTAGAAATGAAATTATTTTTATAATCTTACAATAGTTAATGGTGGTACTAAAATTTTACTAGCCGATAATTATGTACCTACCTGTAATTATACAGACTCAGTGCAAAAAAGCACAGGCAATCAATTAGTATAGTGTTGAATAATTACACACTTCCATCAATCCTGAACCTGACCTTCTAAACTACCAAAGGGCGTTAAAAGTGCATCTTGATAAGTATCGGCATGTAATTACTCCAAGAGAACGGTCAACAAGTCCACGATTTTCATTCTAAAGCCCGGAATCCATCTCGTGATCGAGCAACCATGATTATAGATAGCCCGACAGTAATTTCAGTTTAAAACATATACTACACACGTAGACTAATATATGTACATGGACAATCATTATTACGCAGTTTTCCTTTGTCCAAAGATAGCACAGTTTTTCACGGCACTTGACTCTCTTCACTAATTTTTGCATTTGAAGCACACTCACAAATTTTACTATCGGGGGAGTGGCAGTTAATGATAAGATATGTATGTAAAATAATTAAGCATTATTCTCTCGTTCGCTAATCTAAATTTAACCTGATCCCTTAGCTAGGTTATCACAATGACAGGTAATTAGACATCAACGATGGTGCTCTATAAATCCAGGCAATTTGCTCCAGCAGTCATTAAATCCAAAGACGGTTCACCTGTCTACATAAAGAAGAATTCATTGCCAAAATAATTTATCGAAGAGAAACACGAGTAAGTCACGGTACGGTACGGTTTAGAGTTTAGAGGAAGTGAGTTAGCTTAACCACGTTTATTTTTAATTGCTTTACAATTGCCTGCACTTAAGTGATTACAGTGCAAATATAATTAATACTTGAGGCTTGTGACAGTTCTATAATTAGACTGTCATCACATATTACCCCGTTGAGGAAGCTCCAATTGTATCTACAGAATATTCAGGTAAGAAAATTGTTCTTCTACTACGAGACATGACATTTTGCAATAATTTCAACTACAGCATTGCATTCAAATTCTAAATAGTTGTTATTGTCTTCAACTATAATTAATGATTTTAACTGTAATTAAATCAAATAGGAAAATGGCGGGAAGAAGAAGCGGAACCGGAAGAGTTATGACGACTACCGGCGATATCACCGAGAGGGAAATAGCAATGATATATGACCAACCCCCACCATACGAGTCACTAGATTTCGGAAATTCAGTTTTTGATAATTCAACCCCTTCAAGTTCAAATAATAACACTATAGTCAAAAATGATCAGTTTTCATTTAACCCAGCGTTATTTTGTCCTCCACCACCTCCACCACCTTATCGTCCGCATCCACAACATAATCAATCATATCCCTATAATATTTCTTCTCGACATCCACACGTAAGTTTAAATTAAGTCACTAATACAAATGATATTTATTTTAGATGTATTTAAATTACCTGATTGAATTTAGTTGAGGTTAGTTAATTATTGTTATTTTTAATTCTACAGGCGGTTGTCGATTTCAACGCAAGGCGTTCGAGGTGTCCTGGACGTGCAGTGAGACAAACGACGACTCCTCTTAATGGATCTATAGGTTCAATAAATCCCAGTAACTATTCCCTCAACCGCGAAAGTGATCGCATGGTACTTTCAAATAGAAGAAAAGCCATGTTTGGACTTAGTTTTTGTATAGTTGGAATCATCCTCATTGTCGTTGTTACTTTATTACAGAAATACGCGTAAGAAATCTAATCGTAAGACAAATGCCAGCAATAACTTAATAATACTTAACTAATTACCTACTATTTTA
This sequence comes from Ptenothrix huangshanensis, assembly GCA_036851915.1. Taxonomy (NCBI): domain Eukaryota; kingdom Metazoa; phylum Arthropoda; class Collembola; order Symphypleona; family Dicyrtomidae; genus Ptenothrix; species Ptenothrix huangshanensis. The sequence continues at coordinate 4,874 of JAAXYX010004858.1, forward strand.
CCTAGTCATACAGCTAGTGCAGCAATAACTATGTAAAATTACTCAAACAAGTTCAACATGTACATAATTATGTAATTAAAAATATTTATTTTATTACATTCTCACAACTTATGATTTTAGTTAGGAATAACTACAGGGTACATTTTGTAATACTTACTTGAAGGCATTAGATTTTTAACTGTATATACCTAATTGTATCACATTGATTATACATACAACGCATTCAAACCTAAAAATATAATTATTTATAAACGAAACGAAATAATAAAATACGTTTTAAACTTACAAGCGAATAACAATTGTCGGCGGTGAAATTATTTGGTCGAAATTTTTAAATGCTTTAGCAAAATGAAAAGCATCTAAGCGAGTTTACTTGTCGGAGTCGGAAATAAAAAATGGGACCCTAATCTAACAGCATTATGCAGCATAATAATTACCTACTAATTATCTGTTAAACGCTAATAAGAAATCCAACGGTGTTTTGAATTTCTTCCAACCACACGTTCGCTTCGTTGTCCGATACACAAATCTTTTCAGGATCTGTAACAAGATTGCAGTTTGGATTGGAATGAGCGTGATTGTTCAGGTTGATTGCCAAAATCTCCAAAATCGTTAAGCAGTCTGCTTCTAACGCACAAGAGATATCCTCGTCGTCCTTATAAACTTGCAAGTAAGTTTCAATAAGCCCTGCAATCCACATTGTTACTTTGGGGTTCACTCTTGTAGTAGATTCCCGCTCTTGCTTTGCACTAATGCTGATGGGTTGAAGCATATTTTTCGCTAGCTGACGCCATCGGGGAAGTGCTGCTGGAGAGATGCAGGCTAGGTCAGGTGTACACACACGAAACTTATTTGGAAGTTTGTTTGATTCTTGCTCAGCCACTACTTCCATTCCTTCACGCAAACACGATAAGATCCAGATAAAAAGTAATTAAATAATTTGCAAATTGTAATGATAAATCAAAATATAAACTAATGTCCCACAGTAATTTATTTTTGAATTAAAGTATACTTACCTTCTACAGCTGCTGCATTTATTGAGCAAACGAACGTTAAAAGTATTACAGTTCCAAGAAGGAACGCTTCACTATTTATTGCCGATAATTTCTGCATGGCTGAAGAAAAAAGGTTCTAAACAAATAAACTAAAATTATATCGATTCAAATTATATTAATTCGAAATTATGTCCTAAAATATAACTAATTGTCTCTTTGAATTAGCAAACTGCGTTTAAACTTTTTCGGCTACTAAAAGTGAGACTTGTTTTAATGGTTTTCCAAATTGGTCCAATGGAGTACGATTTTTGAACTAGTTTTCCGCATACCTAACTAGGGTTTTATATCAAAATAAAAAGATATGAACAAGGAAGCATTTGGAGTAAAGTGTCAAAGGCAAGCATCATCATATAATTATTAATAGTTGCTGGACGAGAGTGATATTAAAAGCTCAGACATTTAGTTTAACCACCACGGTCAAACTATATTGACCGGCGTGCAATTATCTCCTAAATCCTAATAAAACATTGCAGTAACAGTTTTTTTAAATACACCCTCATAAAAAACCTCCGAAATTCGACCAAAAGTAAATATTTAACTTACATCTGCTTTCTCAACAAAACAGAAGGTAGATGCCTATCAGTAGCGCCTGTAGGGGTTACATTAAATTACATCACATTTAATTTGTTTATAATTACACGAAAATTACAAAGTTATTTTATTTACACGAAAAAGAAGCAGTTTTTTAATTTACACTAAAAAGACAGTTTCTTTTTTAAACTACAGACTCCGTTTTTTAAAATTGACACTAGATTTGATGGAGGTTTTGCAAAATATTACACTTGATCAGATCCAGTACAGCAGGCCTACACCAAAAACTTTTACGGGGACGCTACTGACGCCTACACATACTTCGTTGTATTGTAGGTATGTTGTTTGTCCAGTCAATTGTTGAGTCCATATAAAAATACACAATCTTTGCTAGACTGATTTAATTATTCGCTGACCCAACATTCATCAAAACCAAACGGTTCTGTTACTACGTTCGCTATAATTTGAAACTTTATAAATTCATGTGATAACACACCAGAATGATTACTAGCACTAGACTACAGTTACTGATAACCAGTGACTACGCGAATTGAAATGCAACCGTTGCATAAAAGTAAAGCAGTAGCTTATTGCATCTCATTTAGTGCACAAGCCATCGCAAACTTTATTGCAATAATGTTTACGTCTGCATTATAGTTATAATTATGTGTTATTGCATTCAACTTGATAGTAGTGACAAAGACGGAATCGTAACTCAAACTTTGTAACCAAGCCAATTGCATTCATTAGTTCAGACATGTAAACTAAACATGTCTATTTAAATGCCAACTAAATAATAAAGACACAACAGAAATAAGGAAGACGACTTCTAGCTATAAATTAGATTTCAGGTTTCGCCATTTTGGATTTTATTTTTAGCAAAACGAAAATACATTTAGAATTTAAACAAACATTATTAATTATAAATAACATTTAAGGTGCCATAAATAAAAAAAATGTGACCCTCCTGCCTACAAAATCAATATTCATTTTTATAACAGAAATAACTAGTTTCTATTTGTTCTAATAATGACTTGGGCTACCTTCACAATCTCCTCCAACCACTTGTTCACATCTTCGTCAGATCCGCAAATCCTATTCCGAGCTAGATGACAATTAGGAATGGTAAAAGCATGAATGGCAAAATTGATTGCCGACATCTCCAAAATCGTCAAGCATTCTGCTTCTAGCGCGCAAGAGATATCCTTGTCTCCCTTATAAATTGTTAAATAAGTTTCAAGTAGCTCTGCAATCCGTTTCGTTACTTCATTGTTCACTCTTGCATCGGTGTTTATCTCTTGCTGTGCGATGGAACTGATGGGTTTAAGAAAATATTCTGTTAAGTAGCTCCATCTTGGTAGTGCTTCTTTAGCGATGCAGGCTAGGTCAGGTTTACACACGCGAGACTTATTTGAACTTATTACTGATTCTGGGGCTGTCACTTCGATTCCTTCAAGCATTCACGATATGTTCAGTTAAGTTAAAAAAATAATCAAATAATTATAAATTGCAACATTAAAATATAAAGGGATTTACCGTTTGAAAGAACCCATATGATTATTTTATATAATTAATTACCTTGATCAGCTGCAACATTTATTGAGAAAAAAAGCGCCAAATTTAATATTACAATTCCAACTATGAACACAACACTATTGAAATTCGATAGCTTCGGCATGGCTCAAGCAAGAATAATTATTAATGGTGTTTTTAGATCAAAATTCGCAACTACATTTATCCGAATTAACAAATTTTTTAAAGATAATTATGAATTAGTAACTCCTTTAACAATTTTTGATTTCCCAAAGTTGGATTAAGTTGTAACAGTCTTCCACATTATTCCTACGATTTAATTTTTAAACTAGTTTTTCAAATCTGTCGCTGCCCTTATATATAAAAATAAAAAAGATTGGAATAAGGAAGGAAGGCATGCAGAGAAAAGGTGTAACAAGGCAAAGCGGTGATTATATAAATTCAAATATTTTATAACTACTTACGCTTGATCCTCCGGTGAATTTTGTGTAACTATATCTTATGCACATGTAAATATTTAGAAAGTGATGCAATCCTTCTATGCATGTTTGTATGCATACTTGTTCCTCTAACTCCCCTCCGTGATTCAACAACAAATATCAGAAATCATTATTTTCAGTTGGAAAAGTTTAAAGCATTACCTATTTAATTTACTGTGTCAATTAGGCGTTTCCTGTATCGATTATAAAATATGCAAACCATATGTATGCATCTTCCAGGGAATCAAAAATTACTCTAATTCTAGTTTCTAGGAATACAGGAATCAGAATGTATACAAAGCTTGTGCTAATAATTTAAGCATCTAAATATACATAAATAGGTTCCGTGTTTATGTATATAGGTGCAAATGTGCAAAGAGAAAACGAGATAGCGTTGCTTATACATATAAACAATATTAGTCATAGTCATAAGTGAATAGAGGATTTCTCTACGTGATATCATCATCGTGTAGAATATCGTACTTATATACCTAGTTACATACACTTACCTGAATGCCTTCATTTTTTATTCATGATTCCGTGAAACCAAGTTGAGCAATACTCATGTTCAAAATTCAATTCAGTAATTACTCAAAGACAGTAACTATGAGTATAAAGTCGTTGACAGACAGAGGCAAAAGTGATTTTACAAATGTCAAACAGATGACTGAAAAATCAGGCAAGTGGTCCGCAAAGGCAGTATATAGCATGTCATTCATAATTTCATAAAGTGATCGGTAGAAATATTTATTTAATTAATTGATTATATTTTAGAGCCGTTGAAATGCTCTCAGGTGCCAGGCTCCATCTGTGGAAGTGAACTTGGAGTGCGCAATGCTTACGTCTGTGTCACTGGATTCAGCTAAAATTGTTGTCAACGGTTAACCTTTCAGACAGTCAACTAAACTAATTACAATTACTATCAACAGAACGTATTATCAGCATAATTCGATTCAGGTAAACATCAGAATAATTAACTTCGGGATTTATTAGAATAATAAACAAAGTCTTTTGATCCTAAGGGTGATAACTACTTTCGTGAAAAATCCAAAATAATTACTTCATACTTATCATTAATTACGTTAGTGTACTTCCCGCCTCTCTGCGGCAGCCATTATCCATGGTTTATTTTTAATTACTAAAAGTACAAAGTAAATGAAGCGGTAGTCAGAATTACTTATTTAAGTGCTGGTTCATTCCTTAACTAATTGTTTTAATGTAACGATCTATACTTTTCATAGGGTCTGCATTCATACTGTGATTTACGTTAATAATCAATAGTTATTTATCTCACGGATATCTTATCTTATCGAGTTTGACTATTATCGTTGAGCTTACCAAAGCGCAAGTTATTTGATTGAGAACGTATGACATAAGGTAACACTTTAAAAAATAATTCATAATATATTTATAGATGTTTACAAAATTGCTCTGCAGTTTTGAGCTTATTTTTCAGGCTTCAATGTCAATGACTAATCAAAATGTTGTTTTATTTTCTGAAATTGCCTAAGAATTCGTGTTAAAGCTGAAGCAACTCGGGCTGTCGTTTCTGCTAGTACAAAACTAGTCGGTTTAACTATATATTTAACAATATTTTAAAATGGAAGAAGTAAAAACAGCAACAGCAATCCCAACAGTGGCAGTAGACATGGATTTATTATCAGCAGAGTGCGAATTCATTTATTTCCCGATTAAAAACTACGTGAAAACGAAAAATCAAATAAATAGTTTCCATGAATTTCAATCAGGACCAACAGAAATCAACCCTAAGCAAAAATTACCTTTGTTGCATGGTGTTCTTCATCATCATGACCATCATCATTTTTACCCTTCTAATCCACAGAAATCTGCCCAAGTCGACGACATTTCAATCCGTAATCAAAGTTCAAAACATCCAGCACCGAGTCTGCAGCATTCATTAGTAAGCAGGAGTAGAAAAATCTTTGTTAAATCAACTCAGAATAATAATGTTGATTAACTAACGACCAGTAAGCCAATAAATATAATAAGTTTAATTTGGATTATTTAATTAATTTTTTCCAGCTAAATCCACTTTTAACCCGAAGTCAAGCAACAGAATCTCAATCACAGATGCCAGGGCAAGTGGGATCCTATTTTTCTCCAAATGGTAATTACTATAACTACAATAGCAATCTACTTTACCCTGCCTTTGTTAAAGATATGAATTTTGGCGTGAATCTCTGTTTAATGATAATGCTATTTAATTTTATTGTTTTAGTTTGTGTTTGCTTATTTGTCATTTTTGAATGGTAGCATGTAAGTTAAGTTAATAACTACTATTAAAATATAAAGTTCTTCTAAACCATGTAAGTATAATAAATATGTAAGAAACAATATATTGATGTTATCAATGCATTTTAGTGAGACTATATAGGTAGGTATGTATTTTAAAAATTATAACATAAACAGTGTACAACTTAATTTGTAATTACATTTAATATCAAGACTAACACAAGAATAAACTACTAATTCTTTATTGTTAGTTGTTTTAAGATTTTCGAACCGACGACTGCAATTTACATCGAACTCTCAAGTGATTATGAGCACTAGCATAATTACATATACTTGTTTTGTGTTTGCGTAATATAATTACATACAACATTACTGAATTTTTTATGTATGATCAATTTGCTTTAAAACGAATACGAGAGAGTGAACTTCAATCACAAAAAGGAATTCATCCGGAACTGCGTCATGTTCTGTTTCTGTTAAGTTGAACCACTACTCCCAGAATAGGAATTGCAATTAATTTGCATACATCCATAGCAAAAAATGCAAATATAATTATTTGGTCAGTGAATAATGTAAGTAGTTATTATCACACACTTAGAAATTCCTAAACAAGATTGCAAAAATCTTTTTGATCGATCTTACAGCACAATATCACGAGCTAAATACATTTTTACTAAAGAGTGTAAAACTGAAGAATTTGCTATCATAAGCTAAGCTCATTCAACAGGGAAATCGGTTAGTAATAACGCATACTGTTGAACGGTTCCAGATCGGGGAAACCTTCCGGAATTGCTGTAATAAATTTTCGACCGAAATATCAACAACATTTGAAAGATTTTCTTCGATTTTAAGTGTAATTATTTTTAACTGGTAAACTCGTACAACTATAAAATGGAACGAGAATCAAAAGGGAAAATCTTTTTTTGGCAGTCAATATTTTTTATTTGGCAGTTAATTTCTGTCTTTTAGCAGTAATAAAAAGTAATTTTATTAGCAGTAACAAAAAGTATTTCTTTTAG
>JAAXYX010004859.1:0-11742 GCA_036851915.1 Ptenothrix huangshanensis
CTTTCTGGTCAAAAAATACATAGTCAATTGACCATTTACTCAAACTCAATAAATATTTAAGAAAGCAATTTTTGTATAATTGTAAAATAAGACGCATTATATTTACATAGGTACTGAAAAATTAAAAAACGTATAATTTTTGAATCAAAAAACTTCCAAATTACATGATTTGAGTTAAAAAAAATCCGGTTTTCATGTTGATTATGTGCAGCCGAAAATGTGCTGAAGAGGCACAAAAAATGCAGATCAACAGATTCGGTAGAAGCAAACCTACGAAACTAAAATATTTTAATACGGAAATAATAGTGGTTATATGCCATTTTACTGATGTATATCTGTAGATTGTAGATTTTTTACTTGTAATGGAAATTAGAAAAATTTTGCCACGCAATTTCGAGGTTCTTTTGTAGTTAATATTATATTATTATTATTTCACCTTTTATTTGATAGAAAATCATGAATCCGGACGACGCATCCTACAAAACTGTGAGGGAAACTCTACAACTTCTGAACGAAGGAGACCAAGCCATTAATAAATGGAATCATCATGACGACGCAATTCTCGTAATAGGAATCACCGGTTCGGGAAAATCAACAGCAACATTCTTCATCGCCGGAGACAACACTAAGCTTGAAGTTTATGAAACTCTAAACGATGACTACCTCATCCGTGACGTGGTTGAGGACGGAGGCTCTAACAAAGGACTCATTAGCACATCAGAAAACACCATCGTATCAAAAACAATCTTTCCTCATCTCACACTGCAACCTCCATTCGAGACCAAAACCACCCCCACAGCTTTCTATGACTTTCCAGGATTCAGTGACACTCGCAGCACAGCCATCGAAATTGCTAACTCCTACTTCAGTAGGAAAATTGCGGATAATGCGAAGCGAGTAAAAGTCCTCCTAGTCATTAATCATAATTCACTGAAACCTGGAATGGATCGTAGAGATTTTATCCTCGTTCTTCAACACCTTTCAAAGTTTTTTCCAAACATGGAAAAATACAAGGATTCTATCACCCTTTTGGCCAACAAAGCCGAGCAAAAACGCAACAATGATCAAAAACTAATCGAAGGGATTGTAGACTATTTGACTTTCAAAGTTTTTTCCAAACATGGAAAAATACAAGGACTCTATCACCCTTTTGGCCAACAAAGCCGAGCAAAAACGCAACAATGATCAAAAACTAATCGAAGGGATTGTAGACTATTTGAAGAATATGAGGGCTTTACTAAACGAAGTTTTGACAGATACGTATCTTGACAACGGCTATAAGCTCTTGGATGGTCTCCTCCAACAGAATGATGATGGCAAGTACACACGTCTCACATTCTTTCGAAAACCCGAAGAACTAGGTTTACTCAGTGATATCCCTGAAGTTCAGAAAAATAAGGAAATCATCTCAGACGTGAATTCACAATAACACCAAGTATGTGATTAAGGAAGAGGGTGATTTTGGCTTCACTCTTTCATCCGAAGCACAGAATGAAATTCTCAAAATTACGGTTGTAATTAATGACAAGATCATCAGTTTGTTTTCAAATATTTCTGTACTTCTTGCTGACTACTTTAAACCAACTGCCACTGTATCATCCACAACTTGTCATCTTGACCTGCACAATTTACATCACTTCCCACAATATTTCGATATCATTAAAAATCTTCCAGTTGTTAGTGATAATTCAAATGAAATTCAAGCAAAATGTTTCCTGGAGAAAATCCTTCTCCCTTTCAAGAGCACTCTTCCTGTTGATATCCCAGCATCAATTTTGGAAGAAATTGTTGAACAAGGAAGGTACATGGACATCTTCCTGGAGATTTCTAAGAATTCTTCACACCTGCAACAACTTCTCTCTGTCAAACCATCAGATTGGATTTCTCCCTTGAAGGAGACATTCATCTCATCACAAATCTCCGCAATAGCAAAAGCCTCTACTGGTATTGATGATATGGTTGTTAGCCTTCTTAACAAAAACCAGGATTTAATCACGGACTACATTATTACAACATTTGAAAATCTAATTCAACATCCCAACTTTCCCATGGAACTTAGACGAATTGTCAGTTTTCTGAAGGAGCTTAAAAATATGGAAGAAAAACCACTCGAACCCATTTCTTCCTTAATGGAAAGCTACCTTCAGCTCTTCAAAAAGTGTGCCTCAAGATCAACGGATTATGATTCTACGGAGGATTGTTTAATTACCGTATCCAAATTTTACGAACTAGAAGATCAGTTGGAATCGAAAAGCAAGGGTGCGACTGTACCGAAGGTTAAAAATTGGCAGCTGGAAATGAAAAAGGGCATCAAATGGTTTAGTAATAATAAAACAGGGAAGAAAAATGAAGGCGAAGCTATTGTAGAGGAGGTGATTAAAAAAATACAAGAACGAATTACTCTCAAAATGAAAGACTTGTGCAACGAACTTAGATCAAATTTTGCTAAAAACTTTGCTTCACGACATTCTGAAGCCGCTCGCTTTCAATCTGTCACGGTGGAACAACTTAGACATATCAATAGCGTTTATGATCAGATCAGTATTTCCAAATCAAAAGATCCTCCATCAATCTTTTTAACTAGTTTTGCATCAAAAGTTGCAGCTATTATTCACGCAACTGAATTCTGTTCATTGCAATATCTCCAGGAAGAGGCTAAAGGTCTAGAGCTCCTGCTGGAAGTGATCCCGGAACGAATTGAAATCCAACGCTCCTCATGGTTCAGTCCTGTGAAAATCTTCACTACTGACTTAAGATGCACGCTTCAATCCGAAAACTATGTACCAATTTATGAAACTATTGGCGAAGAAACCGTTGCAAAAATACAAGGTACTTTTGTTTCCTTGAAGAACATTGTGGAAGATGAGAATCTAATTTCGCAAATCAAGAAGAAGGCTACGCATCTAATCATCCTCTCCCGACACACAATCTACATCGATACTCAAAAATCCGATATACACTTGGAAGGTTTGAGTCTCTCTATAATTTCCCCCGTTTGGGTTGTCGCCGATGAAGGCAGAAAAATTGTGTTGGAAGGTGCGCCTGCAGAAGAATTTGAAATAGCTGCCGGCAGAGATTCAGAAGGCAAAGGTCTCCCAGGAGCTCCCGGAAACTGTGGTGGAAGCGGTGGGAACTTTCTAGGAGTGGGACAACACATCATTGGTGGTAAAGTGCACGTGGAATCCATTGGAGGAAAAGGCGGCAATGGACAAAACGGAGGATCAGGTGAAAACGGGAAAGATGGGGATGTAGTTGACATCAGAAATATAAAACACAATTGTGAAAGTTGGCACTGGGAAAACTTTGGAAGCGCATTGCCCAACATTACCTTTGACGCTCCCTTATACCGTATTGAGCAAACCAACTACACCGATTTCCACTCTCATATCAGAAGCACTCTCACCGTGGGACTTGTCCGGTGCTATGAAACTATAGAATACAAAGTAACTAGCAAGAGGGCAACTAGGGGCCAAGTTGGTGGAAAGGGAGGCATTGCCGGTACCGGTGGGAGCCATGGGACAATCGTCTTCCACTTCCCACAAATCTACTGTTCCTACTTTGTCCAACAATGTCAAAATGGTTTGACCGGAGCGGACGGGGTCGACGGAGAAAATGGGAAAAATGGGAAGCCTGGTGCTGATGCAGATATCTCAGTTAATGAGACAAAAGGACTATGGCTCAAAACCTTACATAACCATGAAGAATTAAAAAATCCTAAAGGATCCAATAACTTTTTTACACAGAAATTAGAAGATGCAAAAAGGTTTTTCGCAAAGAGTGGCACTAATGAATCTCCACCTGAACTGGATCAGCAGAGCCCTCAAAGTAGTACTAAAGTCCTTGTAAAAGCACACGACGTACTGAAACTCTACCATGCCTTCGCAAGGTCATCTTGTTCGGACCCCCATCACAGGATCAGTCTTCTTTCGTTTCTCGCATGGCTAAATGAATTCTCTCCCAACTCTGTCTCCAGTGTTGAAGATCTCATCGAAGAATTTTACAATCTAGAAAATCAATACTATCATGAGAAGAATCAAGTTGACTTTGAGCCTTTTTACAAAATGCAACTAGAAAAAATTCACATATTATATAATTCAGTTGAATCACTTACAAACCAAGACGAGGAAGTAATACTTTACCTCCGCACAGCAGCTCTCACTCGCTACAACTCCTTCAAGAAGGATGACGAACCATGTCTCATCATCGATATGAAAGGTTATCTCCAACAATCACTGAAAAACATCAAAGCATTTCAAGAAAAAGCTAAATCAAAACAAGTTCTTTCGATGATTAAAACTACCAAGAGTATCTACGATGACGAAAATCAGAACAGGTTAAAGGAAGCCGACTCCTTCATTAACGACATCATAACCCCTGATATATTGAATTTGCAGACATCACTTGATTCCAAAATGGAAAGTTTGCTTGGAGAAATAATGAAATTAAAAACCGACACTAGGCATACGCTAGAAGAAAGTTTTCTGGAGAAGAGGAGACTTGAACTGAAGACTCAAATGGTTATGCAAACATTATTCGAAGCTATCAAAATCGGAGCTTCGATGCTCAGCTCAACAGGGACTATAGCAGCGGGTGTAAGAACTTTAGTAGAAGCCCAAGGTGGAGTTGGGAAAATATTGTTGGAGCATGGAAGTAAAATTATAAGTGGAGGGACAGTAGATCTGTCATCAGCAGTCGATTCTCTAAAACTAGTGCTTAAAGATACAGAGTCCCAACTACTTTGTGACCGTGTCAATAATTTCCTCTCCAGATTAAGTGTAGTGGGAAAAGTCCTCAAAACCGATGATGACAATCACGATACAAATACAGACAATTACAAGAAGGTTATGAATTTGATGGCGGAAGTTAGGTCGATGGCAAAGAATACTAAAAGCAGTTCCGAAGTCGCAAAACTCAACGAAAAGATGCGTTCAGCAAATGACGTAATTGAAGTGGCTTTAGAAGACAAGACATCACTATCTTTTGAACCCACGCTGTCGGTTGAAAGTACCAAGAATCTCCTCAATTTCGGGGCCGGGCTATACGCAAAATTTTCGGGTGATGAACGGAAGATAAATGAACTATCCTCAACAATTTGTAAGTCACAACAGAAGCTACTCGAGTTGAATCGAATTGAGGAAAAAGTACATGACGAAATGACGTTGTTGCTGGAAAAAATGAAAAAGGATCTGGAAGCCGCCCTTAGTGGAATGTCAGGAAGATCTGTGGTATCATTAGACATTGCGAAGTGGCAGATAAAAAGAATGTTGGAGGATACGAAGCTCATTATAAAAGAGCAATTTACAGGAGGGTTCAAAGTGGATGCTGAAATGTCCCGAGTCTTCGATAACTTGAGTGAGAGCTTTACAACATTAATTAAAGTCTTTGATCGTATGCAGCAAATTCAAGAACAATCCAGACTGGCAAACTACATCGCAGAAATCAATTCGATTCCTTTCACCGAGGATAACAAAAAATGTCCTGCCGTCCAAAAACTTGACAATTGCATACAGGCAAATGTTATTCTTAGTCAATATCAGCTGATTCTGAGCTCGTTTAAGATGTGGGCCTTTCCATACGCCAGATTTTACCTGGGTGATTTGGAGCCTGTCAGTCATTCTAATCAATCTACAAACCACGACTTGAAGGATTTGATCACTGCTGTTGAAATCAATGTGGACAAACTACTGTCAAAAGTGAAGAAGCAGGAAGCAATTGTTAGCTCTATGGACCACTACATCCACCAGAGCAGATTCGACGACGCCAAGTCAACCCCGGGACCATTTTACACATGGACCTACAAGGCGAATAGAAGTTTGATAAACAAGTTCTTGGAGGGGCAGGAGGTGGTGCTTAATGCAGACATCCTTGGTTTGACAAGTATTCAAAAGGACGTGATCAAGTTTAATCAAATTGCCGTAGCTCTCGATTTGAACTTTCCAGCGGATGATGCCACCAGAAAAAACACTTTAGACAGCGAGCTTGAAAATTACAACGTAGTTCTGACCCACATGGGGAATTCGTGTTACAGATACGGATCCAAAATGTACACTATTTCGAGCACGCAAACAGTGTTATCTTTCACCTTCCACAGTTTTCAGGATGGTTTGCCCAGTGACAGAAACGTTGCATACAAGAAAGTTCTGGATGGAAATACCATGTTGAGTCCCTATACAATGTGGAAGATTAAGCTGAAACCAGTGAAGAGTAAGAGAGGATTTCAAAATCTGGTGGATTTAATACAGAGCAATTCAAGGGAGGGGTTCGAGCCCGATTTGAAATTGCTTGGAAGTGGGACATACCTGAGCGAAGGGTCGGGGAATGATCTTATGTTGGATAGTTACTATACACCACATTCATTTTAATCTCCTTTAAAGGTGTAACGCAGTAAAATAAGCAGATGTAACATTAACTTAAGTGTATCATATTGATGATAAATGATTCTTTAAAATAGTTTTGGTTTAAAGTATTGATTATAAGCTATTTGATGTATAATCACTGCTTTAATTCTTTATGTACTTGCGCTCTCTTAAACATTTCCCTTCTGTCTCAAATGTTAACTTTAAGTAGATTCGCACTTTGACTTTGATATTTCGGTTTGGAAATTCCTTCCTATCACAATTGAAGTGGGTAATTACAATCCATTTCTGGAAAGTTCAACGCCATAATTACCTACTTTTTACAAAGACACTATGTTAACATACAATTTTATTAATATATGCAATAACCGTTTGTCATTTTACGTATTCCTTTTGTATGCTAGCAATTACCAAGAATTAGTGAAACATATTTTTCCGTCATATACCTTTTGAAATGCTTTCCACAAATTGTCTCTTCAAATTACACTTAATTCAGAGCATGGCAGAATATCGATATTTGCCCAGCTTTACAATTTATGAAAAACCCTTAAGGAAACAGTCAAACGTATTTCTATTTCTGTCAAATATTTTACTAAAACGATTTGCATATTGATGTCATCTAGAAGTGTTTTACATTTAGAATTGATTGTTTACAGTGCATGAAAATTGATTTGTCAAGTCACTGGTATTCCAATTATAGTTTTGGTTTAAATCCATAACTTTACTGTGGGTTTGTAAGCCCTAGAAATGGTAGCATATGAAAAACAGTTATGTATGTTATATAATCTTGCAAGTAGTTTGAGTTATATTCAATATTGTAAATGTATAGCAATACAACGTTCTTTACATCGAGACGGGTTGACCGCTTATGAAATTCTGTCGTGAGATTAAATTGTTATCAAAAGTCAACGTGGTTGCTTACAAGTTAATTTTTAATGTGCAAAATCAAAATCAGATTCCGAGGAAGTTCTCCCAAAGTCACAAACGCAAGGAACAAAGTGCGGCTGCAAAATGCTAATTATGTATAATCAAATGGAACATGTTCCAACATTGTTCTTACATGTCCATCATCCTCTTGTCCACAATGCAAAAGTGGACAAGAGGTCCGGGAACAATTTTCCCTGTTCTTTTCATATAAGATACCATGTTAAAGTTAGAAATCACCTTGATATGGTTAGTGGTATCGGTGGTGAGTGGTAACTGCATCTCACATGTACATATGAATTAAAAACAGCGGCGCAATAAAAATTAAACCTAAACAACTTTATCTCGAAGCATTGTTTTGGTTGTTTTCGATGTAATAATTACTGATTCAAAAATAACTACTTCCACTGAATTTTTGATTTTTAAGTGTTTTTTAAGGAACTGTTTGACTACATTTTGTAGGTACCATGTTATTAAATAATTGCATTAGTCATTCGTTCTATTTCAAACCGTTTAATAATGACTGACGATGAGTTCCAATCCATAAAAAATTCAATTTTACACGTTTCAAGCGGCATCTACGAGCACCATAAGAGTTTTGCAGATGAACACTTGCCAGCATGCAGATTTACGGGGAACTATTTCTTTTTCATAACGCTCAGTGTCTCAGCAACTCAACGGTTAATAAATCACAATCAATATTAATGGCTATACTGACAGAAGGATGAAAAAAAGACATGCCGGCATCCGCATTTTGTTTATAAGTTTAGGTGGATACAAACAGACAATATGAAGGACCTGGAGAAGAATAAGCTTCAAAAATTCTGAAATAATGAATTAAAATTCATAGCATCACTGTTTTCACATTTTTTAACTGCTTTGCTTCAGTGTTCGGCATTTTAGATATGGCTGGAACTACAAACGATGCACATTGTACATCCTGGAGTGACGGAACAAGACGTGGAAAAATTCATAAATTTCGTGCAATCAACTTCTTCTGATATTTGATTTGAACACGGAACACGTTTTTTCGCGGGACTGGTACTCCTTTTAAAGTTTTTGGTGGGGATTGGAATTGGAAGTAATTACTAGTAAAATCCGTGAATCCGTGTAGAGTAAATCGATTCTACGTGACTACATGTAAAAAGCATTCAGTAATGAAGCGTAATAATATGTACGTACATAGAATAAGTAGGGATTTCTCAGGTCAAAGTCCAGCATTCAGAATTTTTAAATTTTGATGACTCTCAAGGTTGGAAGCAATTAGCTAATATAAACGCAGTGTCCTGGTTGCAGTGAGTTCGAGTTCAGGCTTACCTCAACTCAAGTCTCAAGTTTCCAGCAAATTCGTATTCTTACAAAATATCGTAATCACTGTATGTAATAACAAAGCTTACTAAAATACTTTGCACATCAACTTACAACTTACACACGCACACTAGCTCGGCTAAACAATGTTGTTTGAGCTTATTTTCAGTCTGATGCGTTCGGAGAAACTGTCCAGCTTTTCACAAAACTTTATGCTTTATAGGATATAACATCAAAAATTAAGTAACTGAAAGAAATTTCCATGCCCATTCGGTATAATTTTTTTGGTAGGATAAAACTGAAAAAATATTCAGTGATAATAAAATAAGGGTTTAAAAAAACTACAAGGAAGATTCTTTCACGCAATTTATACATAATAAATTCCACAAGAAATTGAATCTGATATTTAAAAATTATACCCTTGATAAAAACACTTAGATTTATTTTTCAAAAACGCAAGATTTGGATTCAATCGTAGACCTCCTTTATGCAAGGTTTTAAGACAGAATGACCTTATAATTCCAAAAATTAATATGTTATTTTATTCATATAATTCCTCTGAAGATGACTACAACTGCTAGTCAAATGCTCGACTCAATATAATAAATCTTGTTATTTAAATTGTGAAAAACGCTTCATATAATTAAATACGTTCAAAAAATGGATATATACATACATAATGCATGGAATCAATGCAATGTAGGTAATTGTCTACAGAGTACAGACCGTAGGAACGTATGTACGACTGTCTGTGGGCATAGGTTAATCACCCTTGCCACTAAACCATCTTGTCGTTGACGACATTGACACTGTTTGCATACTCCTCTTGATTTCACTTAGGAAATATTATGAAATTCTGTCAAGAGATTTAACCGCTATCAAAAGTCAACCTGGTTGCTCACAAGTTTAATTTTCTACTCATTATTTGCTCACTACATAATATACGTACCTACTACAATAATTAGCACGTGCCCATCTCTTTATCCACATCTATATTCAAAACGTGATCATAAACAACAAAAACAAGAACAAGCACAGACAGCCTTAAAGGAAAGAATTGGATACAGCAATGCGAAACAAAAAGGATCTAGAATTATGTAACTTCTTTTAGACTCTTTCCCGAAGATGATACCGACTCTTTATCTGTATACCAAATGCTAGACAACACGTGTTTTACTTTCCCATTATTAGTAATTAGTAGATTACATAATTACTTAGTACTCACAATCACAATTTGTTTTAGTAATGAATGATTGACAGGCTCTATCTTTGCCATCGGCAGTTACTAACAGTCTGAGCGAAAGATGCAAAAAATCAAAACCAGTTACATAACTAGTGCTCCCACAGCCGCAAGTCACAGTGTGCTAGATTGCTGGATGCAAAATTATATTAGGTAATTATATTCAAATGGTACGTGTTCTTATATTGACATTTAATCGCAAGATGAGATACATGCATAGGTATTAGCATGCTCTTTTCTTCTAACTTCTAAACATCTGCTGTCGTCGGCTCCTTCGATGTCCTGTTGATAAATGAGTGATATAATTAGCTCTGTCATAAATATAATTATATAGTGCTTGCGCATTGCATTGTCATTGTGCAGGATATTTTTGTGAAGAGAAAGGGAAATGGAATCTATGTCACCGTCACTCATGAGTCTAATAATAAAATAATGCAGTTGCATAGCAAATTACAATTTCCCATCTTCCCAGACCTCATTATCTTCCTTTGGAGCTAAATAGGAATGCTATATAATTTAGTAATGAATTGCTATTGGCTTGCAATACATTGTTAAGGAGCATTTGAATGCAACCCAATGCAATCCAATGCAGCATTATATTAGTCACTGGTTCACAACCAGTGCAACGTGGTCAATTAAATTCTTTAAGTGCAACAATGACACATGCAATGCGTTTCGCATTGAATCTTTTTCTTACAAATTGGAAGTAATTATGTGCAACTTTATTGGGACATTAATTAAGCGATTTCTTGGTTTAACTTATGACATGACATTGCAAAATGTGCCGCTTGCAAATTGGTTTAAGTCTGTGACATGATGAGAAACTAGGAGTATAAGCCCTAAATACACTGAAAAAACAAATATATGAAAACAGGAAAAACATTTAAAAAAAAACTAATACCAACTACCGTACATAGTTGCGACTGGAGTTAGAACGCTTCTAATAAATCTTGATAATTCGGAATACGTTAGTAACTAATCGTAAGTGTAGATACATTCTACATATTTTTTTCTATTTATGGTTTAATTGAATAATATTTTTGGCTTTAAGATGTGTGAGAGGCAGCCACTGATCTTGAGAAAGTGGGAAAACAGCTACTTACGTGACTCTGAAAATGTACAAACAGGTTAAATGCATGACCTTGCAACTACAAGTGGTGTTCTATATTATATAACTGTTTATTTTTCAAAAGCTATAATGTTGGGATAACTGTATATCGTTCGAATGCTTGAACGAAGTGAAATTTTAAACAGCTCTTTTTATGAAGAATCACGCCGTTTTGCAAATCTCCATGTTAATCAAAGCATGTAAAATGTCCATTTCAAAATGTGACACTAATGCAGAAACTCGTATTATATTGCATAGTTTTAAAATGCCCACAACGTCATTATTTAAGATATGCACTTTTTGAAGGCAGCAAAGCGTTCTTATAGTTGCCATTTACTTATGTATATCTTTTTAGAAGATTTAAAGCCTAGACAATTCGAGGCCTAGAATTTATAAAACCTTAATCCAACTATGTAAATTAAACTGTAAAAATATTGGAAATAATATGAATTACATTTATATGGTTTAACAGGCAGGAAACAGTAAAAAGTGCTTAAACTATCCAAATCACTCACCAATCTTTTACACTTTTCAAGAGAGCTAAAATATCCCCTTAATGTTTCCAAAAGGAGTAAAATGTTCTATACATTGACTTGCATCACAAGGAACTAAATATCCAAAATTTAAATATTTTAAATAAAGCAGCGCATTCTAAATAATTATGTGTTTTTCAAAGAAGTAAATTGTACTAACTTCAATTTTTTCAGTGTTCTAACTGAACTTATTTGAAAAGTAGCAAAAGACTGACTACGTTCCATTAAAAGTATGCAAAACATTCAAATTCTACCCTTTTAAAGCACTAAAAA
>JAAXYX010004860.1:0-11741 GCA_036851915.1 Ptenothrix huangshanensis
ATTTCTGAGGTGAGATGAAGTGAGAATCTGAGATCCGTCAGGTTTACCCTTAATCTTAATTTCTGAGGTGAGATGAAGTGAGAATCTGAGATCCGTCAGGTTTACCCTTAATCTTAATTTCTGAGGTGAGATGAAGTGAGAATCTGAGATCCGTCAGGTTTACCCTTATTAAAAACTTTGGTGTAGTTATAATGATTCCTTTTAAAATAATAACGTTTATAGCACTGGTATTTATGCATTCGCTTGATGGCATAAGTAAGGTTTTGCAAAAAGTTCTTCCCCCAGGTGGAAGCCAACGGGACTAGTGGATGGCCCCCGGGTGCTATGTGTGAGTTTGGATTTGTTGGGTAGTCGCTTATTCTATATGCCTTGGGTAGTCGGTGGCTGTGACTGTTGCGTTGCGGGAGTTGGCAGGAGGGAAAAATGCGCGAAAGAGAAGAGCGAATGGGAAGCAACCAAGTATTTTGTGGGCAGATTGCATTGGTTTGCGTGTTGCTGGAGCACCCTCCCTGTCCTAGTCCCTCGGAATCACACATTCAACACAACCAAATCCAACTACACTGGACGCAGCGTGCGAAGTCAATTGATGAACAGTGTTAAGTTTTCTCTGCCAGGAATCCATTCAAGTGTCGCTGAAAGTCGGGTAAATCCAAACCAAAACTTGCTACTCTTCTTCATCCACATTAACTAACTAACAACTAAGTAATTGACTTGAAAAACTAGTACCAAGTCAAAATCAACTCGACGTGACTTTTTACCGATCGAATCCAGCTACATTCACACTTCTTGTCTCTTGTACTTGTCGTCGCGGTTGTCTTCTGGTCTGGTTCTAGTTCTGTGGTGCTCTGCTGGTCTACTTGTCGACGAGGTTGAAGACGAAGACCGCAGAATATTTTGCCTCGTCGTCCTATTCGAACATTATTTGACTTTAATACCGAGGCCTAACGGAAAGAATAAGACAACCAACCTACCACTCGGCTGACTGCAAATCAAATCAAAAATCAAACGCAAAGTGCAAGCAAAGGTATCCGTCCTTTTTACATTTTATATACCTAGTGTAGTAGTAATGCATGCCTCTAAAAGTTAGCAGTCTCTCTTCCTTTAAAATCATTTGCGAATCCGTCGTTATTAAATTTCAAGCGAGTCACCCCATGCATATTCATTGATGCATTATTAAATTAAAATTTATTTCATATTTCTACCGTAGTCTTCCTAAAGGCTTGACGTTCCTACGCTTTTTCTTACTTGTGACTTGTGTTGTACTGTATCCCTGTCTTATGGACCATTGCATCTCAACTCTTTTGTGCCTATTTTTCTGATCTGATAGCCTAAGGTGTACTGTTTGACAGTTAATCAGTAATTATAATTTGCTAGTTATTTAAATTTAATCTTTCAATATGAATAAATTAAATTTCAAATGATTAAATAATAATGAATTACTTCCTTCTTCGTCCTTACGGCGGAAGGCTAAAGTAAATACTTCTATGGTTTGTATTACATGCCGAAATTAGAAATTTCTTTTGTGTAACCTGTAGGTTCAGACCGCATCGTACATCGTTGACGTTGACCATGGGTCCAATATTCTTAAAAAGTCTGAAGATACTAGGTTTTTGTACGTTGCTGCTCAGTTTCTGGTTGACTGTTGTCCTAGCGGAAACTGATGATGAGGACTTTTCCCAAGTGTCTGAGGATGATAATGATGGAGAAACGAAAATTAATGAAGAACTAGTAAGCTTGGGATTGTTATACTAATTTTTGTGGTTTTTGTGGTCATTTATTATGGGATTCTACCCGGAAACTGAAATATTATATTATATTATATGCGATCCACAATTAAGTCCAGGTCTTGTAGCACAACTTGCGAATTCTGGGCTTTTCATACAAAATTGAACCCCGAGTTTAATATAATTGACTTCAGCTTGGGTATTCAGTTATGAGGTGCGTCTCCAACACTTAAACTGTCCAGGGTCTTAAGACAATTATAACACTGCCGAGGAATTCGCGACTCCGGCTTATTCAAGATTCGTACCCATAATAGAAGAGCTAATCAATTATTCTTAATGGTGGCATGACATGGTGGTTGGGGTTAAAATTAATTAACGTTAATCGTTTATGGTTGATCATACCTTCGCAATGATCGTTTATTGTCCTTTGGGTTTTATTAAAATTTTCTGATCGAATCGCTGTTAAACGATGCTGAATTTATTCCTTTTTGGTGCATAGTTCACAGAGCCAGATTTTGAAGTTGAATACAATACACCACCACTTCCTGATAACGCTTACTTTGCTGAGCATTTTGATGATTTTGACGAAGCTAAGAAGCGTTGGATAATCTCTCGAGCTCATAAAGAAGATCAAGATAATGTATTTAAGTACGATGGCCACTGGGATTTTGATTTGCCAGAACGTGTCATTTTCCAAAACGATAGAGCTCTTATTCTTCGTTCGAAAGCTAAACACGCTGCCATTTCGGCCAAGTTGAATCGACGATTTGATTTCAACACAAAGCCTTTGCTGGTCCAGTACGAAGTCAACTTTCAGAATGGAATGGATTGTGGTGGTGCTTACATCAAGTTGCTCTCCTATTCCAAAGATTTGGATTTGAATAATTTCCACGATAAAACTCCCTACACCATTATGTTCGGTCCAGATAAATGTGGTAATGATATTAAGGTGAGTAGTGGATATAATCCACATCGATCAAAATGAGTATTATTTTATAACTAAATGATGCATCAGAATTGTCGAATATTCTTTCTCTACATGGATTTTGTATTGTGCAGATGCATTTTATATTCCGTCACAAAAATCCTATCAATGGTACCTTTGAAGAGAAACATTCCAAGCGACCGTCGAACCGTATGGAAGAAACTTTTTCGGATAAAAAGCCTCACTTATACCGTCTGAAATTGGTATTCTAAGCATTTTTTTTGTAGTACAAATGCTGATGAAGAGAATTGGGAAAAGCGTAAATAACATGGTTTAACGTATTTTGTCCTAATAGACACCGGACAACAGGTTTGAAGTATTTATTGACAGTGTGCTGGTTAACAAAGGAAGTCTATTGAGTGATGTGTCTCCTCCTGTTAATCCTCCTGAGGAAATTGAAGATCCAGATGATCGCAAACCGGCCGACTGGGATGAACGGGAAAGAATCCCCGATCTCACTGCTTCAAAACCTGAAGATTGGGATGAAGATGCGCCTGCAAAGATTCCTGATCCAACCGCAGCCAAACCAGAAGGTTGGCTTGAGGAAGAACCTGTGAGTGTAATCTTGGCTGTATTCAATATTGCCTGTTGCGATATGTTTTTAAGTAATGTGAAGTTTTGTGGTAAAACGTAAATCTTGATTTTTTGTCATCTTTGTACAGGAAATGATTCCCGATTCTGCTGCAGTAAAACCTGATGACTGGGATGAATCCATGGATGGCTCTTGGGAACCGCCATTAGTACCAAATCCGAATTGCGAACAAGCTCCGGGATGTGGTACATGGGCTGCTCCCTTAGTGGAAAATCCCGAATTCAAAGGTACGAATTGAGTTTAGAATGTTATACAGGGTGGCCCACTGAAATAGGTAAATTTAAATTGTTTAGTACGAGCGCATCTCCGCTCCGATCTGAACGACTTATATACTGATCGATAGAGAATTGTTGGGAGTTTTGGTTAATCTATATTTTTGTTTGTTTTTGGTGGCCTCATAAGTCTCAAAAAAATCTTGAAAAATTTGCAGGTTTTGTCGTCGTTTTTGAAGACAGAAATAATTTTTGGAAAGTTTTGATTCCGTTTTCTCCATGCATTTTTACTCCTAAATTCCAACTAATGCTTTTTTAAGGCGTTGACTCCAAATTCTAACATAACAAAAAGTTTTGTGGACTAAATATTTTTCAAGGGTTGACATTATTGTGAGGCAGGAAATAACACGTTTCTTTTTTCTTTAGCTACTGAAAATAATGTAATCACAGATTTTACGTGAATTAATTAATCTTTCATTTGAATGAAAATAAGTTTTGACGTTATAAACACTTCTGCATGAAATAATGCAGAACATAAGTAATTTAAATTCATAAATTATAAAATTGATTAAAACATCATTTTCATTACTTCTCCGGTTGAAATGAACCCAGGAAATGTGTTATTCCCTGCCTCACAATAATGTCAACACTTGAAAAATATTTAGTCCACAAAACTTTTTGTTTTGTTAGAATTTGGAGTCAACGCCTTAAAAAAGCTTTAGTTGGAATTTAGGAGTAAAAATGCATGGAGAAAAAGGAATCAAAACTATTCCAAAAATTATTTCCGTCTTCCAAAACGACGACAAAAGCGGCAAAATTTTCAGGATTTTTTTTAGACTTATGAGGCCACCAAAAACAAACAAAAGTATAGATTAACCAAAACTCCCAACAATTCTTTATCGATCAGTTTATAAGTCGTTCAGATCGGAGCAGAGATGCGCTCCTTCTAAACAATTTAAATTTACCTATTTCAGTGGGCCACCCTGTACCTTAATAATAAAGTTCAATATGCACTCCGTACAGATATTTTTATACTTCTGAAATTACGTGCTATACAATCAACTATCTTTTTTTGCAATAGGAAAGTGGAAACCACCGATGGTTTCTAATCCTAATTATAAAGGCAAATGGACACCTAGGAAGGTAGCCAATCCAAACTTTTTCGAAGATAAGGAACCGTTTAAAATGACTCCTGTGGTAAGTTTACAATGTGGAAATAATAATGCTTTATAGCTACTGTAATTTCAGTGCAATTCAGTTAACAAAACGGCCGGAACGTACATGTCGTTCATAAATCACATATGGCTATTTGGATAAATGCAGGGAGCAGTTGGTCTTGAGATTTGGTCCATGACGGATTCAGTATTGTTTGATAATTTCATTATTACTGACGACGAACAAATCCTAGACGACTGGACCAGCCAAACATTTGACAAGAAGCGACTCGCCATCGATCGTGATTCGGTAGGGAAATATCAATTAATACTTCTAAATACTATCGACTCTAACATCTGAAACAGAATGCATCTCTTTCAGTTTTGAAGTAATAAGCAATATTATTGTGTGCAGTAGCATATCGTCGTTAAAGAACCAAAATATGTTAAATGTGGGTTTTCCTGATTCCAAAATATGTCGTACGCAGCGTACTCTAATTCCAAAATATGTTAAACGCAAGATTTTCCATAGCATTTAACACATTTTGGAACATTAGCGTAAACTGTATTTAATATATATATTTTGGTTCTTCAACGACGATATGTAATAGGGTGTGTTCCACAAATTCCTTGAATTGTAAAAAGGAAAACAAGGCGTAAAGGGAGTATTGATTTCTAGAAAACGTGGTACGGCAAATTGAAGAAGCGAATGAACTATCGTATGGGTGCTTGGGCTGCTTACTTTGTGTACTGTGGTGTACCAGTGGCCCTATACTTCTCGTACTTGTTAAAACTATGCATAGAGGTAAATTAAGTGAAAAAATGTAGAATTTTATTTGATGTAGGAGGGAGTTATCAACCGCATTATCAAGTATAGTAATGCTCATCCTTGGCTTTGGGCCATTTATATCGTCGTCATTGGATTACCCCTTGTACTCTTGTTTACATTTTGCTGTAGCCAGGTACCCCTTGTACTTCGTACTATTAGTGTATTGTTATTATCCGAGATATTTCGATTATTATACTAATTAGAATCCAAGCACTGCCTTACATAATAATGTATTTACTCATCGGTGATCTTAAAAGAACCACCTGAATTAATAAATGTCATGAAATTGTGAAGGAAAAGAAAACTGATCTCCACAAAAAAACGGATGAGCCTGTAGAAGACGATTTACCTGAAGAGTCTACGAGTGGAAAGGAGAAACCTACTTCTGAAGGAAAGTCATCGAAAAAAGTAACCCTTAATACTGGCGAAGCTAGTCGGCGTTACAATAAAGTAAGCACATCAAAGGATGAACTAGAAACTAAAAAACTTGACTCTGATGACGAAAGTGATCCCGAACCCGATGGTTCCTCTGATGAAGCTGGGGATGCAGGTAAAGATTCTGTTACTCGTCCAGCTGGTATTAAGGCGTCTGGATCCAAAAATATTATTGATCTTAATGCGGATGAAGCCAATGATGTGGTGAGTTTGATTCCGTTTTAAATTTCAAGTACAGATTGGAATGACTATGCAATGTAATTATTTGTGTACATAAATAGTTTACGGTTTAAGGAGCATTGTGTTTGTGTAATTCACAGGCTTCCTCATCCGGAGATGCTCCAAAGAAACGACGTGCTCGTCGAGAATAACAGAGAAGTAAATGAAGATGGAATTAATTAATATACTTGAGCAGGATTTATTCATTCACATTTGTAAGATTGTGTTGAAGTAGTCATAGGAAATGAAGAAGAAAAGGAGAAAAAGAAGGGGCTACGGGGCTACGGCTCAACCAAGGCCGATTCATGTAATTTATATTCGTATCCTTGTCTCTTCTTGAGGAATTTGTACTGAATTGAGCAAGATTAAGTTTGTTTAGTGAAAAGTTTGATTAGAAGTTGATTAGTGATTCATCGTACATTACATACATTTCGAATCGATGCATGATCTATTTTAAATTTCTGCGTGTGATGATAGTAATAACATCCACTGATGGTCACCACTACCTATTTTGTATTTCTGATCCACTCCGCGGTGCTATGGTTCTGTGTAATTCATGCATTCAGATATTCTTACATTTCTGTTTTTATCCTATTGTCCGTAGATACTTGCCTATATAATTAATTATGTACAATTAATCACCTACATACATTCTTGCATGGAGTCATCGCATGGAGTTGGAATATGAAACTGCGTATTATTAATACCTTGTTACTCAAATCCATACGCGTACCCTAGCCTTGTTAGATCTTTGTAGAATTTTGTGATTCGTTCACTATGTTATATGATTCGTGTCGTTTTTTGTTTTTGTTAAAGTAGTTTCGTCACTTTTTTTGAATAGTCATAGCTCATGTTAGTCCGTCAACTTATTCTTATTGCGATTGTTTCATTGCAGTTGTATTTGTATCCAACAAGGGAACTAGGTAAAATCATTCCTCTACGGAGCGTTCTTTATGTTTACATATACCAAATTAGTATCATACTGATCGTCGTTGAAGGTGCAAAACAAGCCAAACGCATTTCGGACTAAAAGTAAAACAAACTATTTGCATGCAAAAAATAAAACAGATAATTTGTTTTAATTTAACTGACCGTGTATGACTTCCTTTGTATCTTTAACGACGGTATATAATTTATTATAGTACCTTTCCCTAACTATATATATTTGCCCTTGATATTTGCCACTTTTAGTATACTTCGTGCAGCAACAAATGGGATTTATTATTTAAGTGTGTCTACCAATTATGTGTAATGAATAATGGCATTAAAGTAATCATAAACATCCTCAGAATCGTTTGATGAATGTCGTCGCATTTTAGTAGAAATTTGTGAAAGTAGTGAAGTAGCGCAGCTAATGTTTGTTTGTGTTGTACTGGTATATATTCTTCAACCAAACAACAACGGATTTAGCCTGGCTGTCATTAGTCAATCGTGTATGAATTTCTTACTTTTATAATTATTGTCTTTATTTATGATGTGATAGATGCTATACCTATTCTTTCAATTGGCTTGACTAGTGCATACTGCATACAAGTTGGCTGGTATTCTGTACCGAGCCAATGATAAATAGGTAATTTCCGTATATACATATAAATCCAAACCTAGACAAATGATATCTAATAAAGTAAGTATCCCTTGTGACAATGACGGCATTACCCATGTTAGTACAGAATCTGGAGTAGCATGATGGATGAAACTGCACTCCTAATGAAATTACGATAATTCTAATTATTAAGCCCAAATTTTGCAACAAATTTTGTAATGTACCTTGTTTCAATTGTCATCGTCATTCGTAATTTCGTCAAATGTGATTCTCATAAGTAGGATTTGTCTGGATGGTGAATTTAGATTAGAACTTAAACTTAGCATTTCAAGATTAAGCCGAGGTGTTCTTGGAATATTTCAGGGGGAAGATGACCGAGTAGATTGCCTAACCACGTTACTAAATTTTGTAAGGAAACGAAAGCGAAAACGAGCGTAATCGGATCTGATCTGGTCATGTTACTTTGTATTGCATCAAAATATTTTAGGTGATAGGTGATTATAATAGTTGATTGGTCTTAAAAGCATGCATGAAAACAGACACCGAAAGTAATAATAATAAATATAGGAGTTGTAATAACGTAATTTTGTATAATAATGAATGTAAGGATCACACTTTTCGATAAGACACATTTAATTAATGATTACTTAATTCGTTGTATTTTGATATTTAGAAATTGGTATTCGAGCTGTCGTAGCATAATGTATGGATTATGTCCAATTTTTCTGATCTTCATGTGGGTTTTTTGATGTGACAATGAACACGCATGTGAATAGTTTCATCCGCAAATCAATCGATGCTATACTGTACATGATGACACAAAATATATAAAAATTTTAAACGTTGCATCATTTTTATGAAACTGACATCTTTATACTTACTTGTTTATATTTGCAGTGTTAAGTAGTTTGAAGTCGTGTAGCGTGGCTACGCCACTCTTTGGAACACCGGGTAGAGTTGAAGATGAAGGGACTTCCAGTAAGCCTATGTTCAGTTCAATACGTTTTTAGATAATGATGCATAATAATTATAGAATTAACTTAAGGATAGAATTAGAGTGTATTGGTCATTTCTAAATTGACCAGTCCAATATTCCGTGTACCATCGCATGTTTTACCTTTAACCCTCACCGGAACATATACTTAATTCATCAATTAGGTAGACCACGTAGGCTCGTCCCATAGGTACATCGTCGCGGTTATGTGGTTATAAACGTGGTGGGGTGTACTGTGGATCATTGCTACAGTGGATGTGATGCATTTAAATTGTGATGAACCAATTATTTATCCATGACTAATCGAAGCATCGCATTTTTACGATTCATGAAGGTAGGTATGGTAATAATAATCATCTGTGTTGCTGTCTAAAGTCTAATTTATATTGAGCTTATCAGTGAGCATGATTATCCTCGCAATCCACATCCACAATCCCCAATGAGTATATAGACATGAAGTTAAAAACATGATGCGGGTGGAGCGGAGGTAACCTCAATGCTGATGGTATAATGAAGGCTATTGAGTTGTGTTGAGTGAATGCGATTATATCCCCGTCTCAAATTCCTCCCTCACAAAAAACATTATTTTAAAGTTAAATCCCGGTTTCTAGTAACCCAGACTCCAATAATCACCCTGTATCTTTAATGAATTTAATGCTTATAATACTTGTGTACTTGGTTTACGGTCTCTACCAACTCCCGGTTGAAAAATTATGCAGATAGCTCCCGGGGAAGATATACGTGTATGCCATCGTTATTTAGATGGAATTTGTAGAGAGCATATGTCATTGTCTTTAGTTTATACAGTATTCCAGCTTGCTGTAATAATTGTAATGAAATGAACCTGTCCTATATTTCAGCTTCATCTTTCAATAATTTTATTATTATCTACCTGCAAGGTAGTTGGACAAATAATTGCAGCGTAACACGCGCTCCAATTATTAGTCTTTCTGGTCAGATTTACCTGCGGTTGGAGTATTAATGGCTGATTCAATGGAATATTTGGAACGGGAAAGATGTTAGGTAATAACGAATTAATCTAACCCCGATTTTTATCGTCGGTGTTCTATTCTATGATTTACACTTTAAACTGAACCTCATTGACTTTGACTTGTAGTCTGTACTGCCGATGTGTTAAGTTATATAATTGTGTGCATTATTCTAACTAGTGGTTATGGTCATAAATTAATGATGGATATACTACGTGAGGGGAGATGTTTTCAGATGATTTTCTAATGTATATATAGTCATTTGTACATAGTACATTGCATTACATAGATGCAAACTACATAGCGAAACATATGGAATATATGGATCGTATGATAATAATTGGTACGATATGTATTTGCATAAGGGATTTCAGGAGAGACTCAGAGACTCAGCGGAGTTAGAGTTGAAAATGTCGGTATGGATATCGGTATGACAGAACGGTCATGGCCATGACCATGATCTCGGTAGCCTTTGAAAAATCCAATTAATTGATTATTCATTTAAACTCAAGTGCTGAAGTTTCCTCCGTTTGCACTACAAGAAAACTAGAAGGTAATAAATAAGTATAAGTTTAAGGACAGCCTGGTAAAATTAAATAGGTAAGTGAACTTTGTACTAGGTGATTACAACAAAATATGATCTTAATAATTGTATTTTGTGAGTTTCTTATTTCTATATGAATAATTACAAATACATAAGAATTATTACCATGATTCATGTAATTTCATGATGCATCGATATCGATTAGGAAGGGCGGGCGGGAGAGAAGAGGGAGGCTAGAATTATTAACGAATTTCATTTAGACCTTTATCATTTATTGCATTTTTATTGCATTACCTGTCTTCTATCTGTAAACGGAGGTAGGTAGTTAGTAGGTAATTATGTGTTATAATTATTGTTTAGTTTATAGTTGTCAACTTTAACCTTCTTTTAGTCATATTGGTTGTTAATACTTGGCAAACAAAATTTTAAGACTTTTTGTACAAATCAAACCAAAAGAAAGGAAAAAAAGACTCGCTCTTTGTCTAGTCACCGAAGGAAAGAGTTTCTTACAATTAGCATCTCGAGACGAAAGTAAAATTGACGAATCTTGTAAAATCGTGTAATTGGATCTGTAATCGTAATAGTGCTATTGAAATGTTTCATGTCCGTGTTATTGTCGATATCTGTAGCATTATCTACCAGAGACTGCATAATTGATAATGATGATTGACCAACTTTAAAAAGTATCAACTGACTTACCTAATATGGTTTTGCATTTGTACATTTTTCGTTCAGTTCCCGTCTTTGTATCTTTGTTATGAGGAAATTTTTATAACGTGAGCGGAAAGAACTCAGAATCAAGCAAGATGTATAATTAAAGTGCTTTAAAACGACATCCTGGTAATGATAATTTTTGTCATTGTAAAAGATATTAAGTTTGCCTTCAAATGGCTGGAGTATTATTCGTGGTACACTAGACACACTACCACATGTGTTGATCGTGAATTAACATTAATTTAAATATTGTTCCAGTAGGTAATGTTAGAGCTAATTTGTTACTGATTTTGACTGGACTTTGTTTTGTTATCCTGTTTATAATTTCCTTCTAAACTTCTAAGTTAGACATGGTTTGTGTTGTGCTTTTATGATTGTTATTATCTGATAATATGAACCGGATTCAATGACGCAGCTGAACTGAATTATTGAATTCGGACTAATAGCTTCTATTAAACTATGCTAGTATAAATAAAAACAATCGGTGGTTAACCACTTGAAATTTTCTTTTGTCCTAATCCTGTTACTATCTGATTCACAGCATGTGCCTTTTATTTTTGCAATTACCTGGTGCACCATCATCAAGAAGTAACAGTCTGCAACTGCAGGGGTAGGTTAGGTACATTTTTACGATTATTATCCATCATTGGATATGGATTTCAATTAGAATTTAGGATTTGTAAGAAATAAGGCAACCGGAATGCATAAAATGCATAAAACGCAAAACAACATATCAGAATACTGGTTGCCTTGTTTTTCAGCGTTTGAACACCGAACTATTGCAAAAAGGCAAAAACCGAAAAATCA
>JAAXYX010004861.1:0-11741 GCA_036851915.1 Ptenothrix huangshanensis
GGAAGTACCTACCTATGCAAGTGCATGATGGTAGTATGTACATGAACATATTCTAGTTAGCTTCCCTGCACCAAGACCAAGACCAAAACCAAAACCAAGACCAAGACCAAGACCAAGATATATGGGGGATGACTTTATGGATGAAGGAAAATGTACTACTATGTCATCAAAACTATTCGGTGGTCTTGATAAAGATGGTAGAAGCCGGGGATGCATGGAAACTTGACTGTGCATACCCCACTTGACGTTCATATAATATTACAATGTAGTCGGTAGTGGAGAGAGACTTTGAAAAGAAAAGACCAAGTCTACTCACCACTTGACTCACTTCACTCTTCAAGATTAGGCCGAACAAACGAGAGATAAAGTTTCACTTTCACCCTCGACACATTTTCTCCATGTATAGTTCACATGTTACATACAGGAGCATGTAGGTTTCCCTCCGAGTGTGTCTGGTTTCTAGGTCTAGCCTTGTAGGTACATCAGTATGGGATTATGTGGAAAGGAGGAAGAACTTATAGGTTTTCCTGTATAGCCATGCAATTATTACATATATGAGTGTACGGTTATGACTTGGTACCTACAGTGGAAATACGACAAGGGAATAATAACTGGGTAGAATATATTATGGTATAGATAGACTAAAAATCTATTCGTCATGTATCTGACTAAAGCAGAGTCTAGGGCTACATTCTCTAACAGGGATGGATGAATTTGGGCTTGGTAATAGCGTCAAAAGTTGAAAAGGTGGGAGGATGGGAGCTTGCTAAAGGTCGGTTGGTCGTTCGTACGTCCTTCCAACTCCAACGTACTGCTGTTGCTCTCCAGCACCAACTCCAACTCCAATGTCGATCTATTCTTTCGCCAAGTCCTCCTTGCCTTTTTTATGCCAGACAAAAAGAAGTCGAGTTTTTCCACCGACGAACATCCCTAGCTCTTACGTTTCTATCTTCCACTATCTCTCCGTACGTCTTTTTTCCACTGTCTATACGGTCAATGGGCCCGAGAAGTGTTGACTGTATCTCGTATGTGCATCTCATAGTCAGTTTAAGCTAAGGAGGGAAACGCAAGTAGTACATAGATGAGTAGGTAGGTAGGTAGGTAGGTAGGTGTTTCCCTTTATTTATGTATATGACGACGTAAGGAGTAGAAGAATAGTACACGAGAAGGGTGTATGCCTATACCTATAGATGTATAGTGCGTGGGGCATGGAGTTTGTTGTGTGTACTAGTAGTTTTGAGACTTGTGTGTAAAAGTGAAAGAGCTAAGAGCAGGGCTTTTCCTCGAAACTCGAAATGTTTGTGTCCATGGACATGTTGACATTATTGTTGTGTGCAAGTATGGAAGTCGTCGCGAGTAAATAAGTAGGAAGGCGAGATAAGGGAAGAGCACACTTGTTACCCAGTGATATATGAGGATTACAATTGGACTGCAGAATAATTTATAACGGCTTGATTACACATTGGATATTGTAGGCAGTTCCTTCTCTCATATCTCATCCGACCGTCTGTTGGCTCCAATCATCGATAGATGCTCCTCTCAGGTCCTCAACAGCCTTACTGTTTATACAGGCAGATGCGTATGGTATGTAGCTACGCAGGGAAATTACGTCCGTAATCGTAGGCAGTGATAGTTGAGCTTGGGCTTGAACAAACTCACCACGTCACAAACTTTGCTCTTGCCTTTGCTTTTCCCTTACACCATTGTCATTGTCAAGTTTCAAACCTACGTTACACATCTTCTGTTCTCTTCTTCTGTTGCTCGCATTCTCTCTCTCTCTCTCTCTCTCATCCTATCTCGTCTGTTAGACCCTTTTCTCCTTTCTGTGTAGAACTGCAGAAGTAAAAGGACCTCTCGGATATTAACCATAACTTGGAGATGTGAAAGGGAGTACTTGAAATGTGTAAACTTTGTGTTCCTATTCAGTTGGTAAAGGCCGTAAAAGGCAGGGAATATGGGTAGGTAGCTATATATAGGATTTGAGAGGAGACGGGTGCACGTTTTCATTTTCGTTTTTCATTCCACTCGCCCTTCGCTGACTTCTCTTCAATGTCCAATTTAAGCCGAGTCAGGCCAGACTAGCTCAAGCTCAACAAATGAGTGTGACTGGAGTGAACAAGTACTGAAAGTGAGTCAATGGCGACGGGTGCATATATACACGAGTATGACCGCAGGGTACAGAGACATACAGAGGGACATCGATCAAAAGTCTGGGGACATATGATGCCACACGGAGACTGATTGAGGAAAGTCGTATTAGTGGCATGAGTGTAGACAGGGGAAATCATAAAATCATTATTTGTAGATTAATCCGATTCCCTTATACTCTACACATCTGAAATCAAATGTGACAAAACTTTCCACGGATCAGCATTACGATTCGATAAGTTTTTAGTCTCTTCAGCAAAAGTCGAGACGACGAGGGAAAAGAGAGAGAGAGAGAGAGAGAGTTGGATGCACACTGCGTACATGTTGCATGACTTGCTGCACATTTTGAAATTGTGACGACGGTGTGCACATGATCCGAAGCGCATGGTCACGGTCACAGGGAGCCCATTCATAATCCCATGTCCTGAGTAATGCAATCATAAATTTCACACTCGTCCTCACAATCAGGAACATGTTTCCATTCAATATCCATAATCCCTAATCTACTTTTAGATCAGTCAGTGTACATCATTTTTAAAAATGTTCCGCTTCCTTCCCATCCCATGGCCAGAGTTCCAGAGGCCGTTATAAATACATACCTTTTCACTGTCTCTCCAACTAGTGCTTCATCAGCAAATAATTATCCGAGAGCGCCATGCCTTACATTCGAGACGTGGTGCATGAAACAGATATATACTTTTTGCAATTGCATGCAGATGTGCATCCGTATTAAAACGGGAACGTGGGTGCACGTGTGCACTTCCCCGTCATCATTAGCCTGGCAGATAAGAGTCTATCTCCAGTGTATATTGAACCAACAACTGCATGTACCTACACAATTCTATGCAATTTCCCGTCGGCATTCAAGTGTCGTAAATCCATCTCCCGAATATACATGTACATACAAGGATGCCGGGTAAAATAGTAGTAGGAATTTTGGGGAAAAAAGAAAAGATGTTGCTGTTACTGCACAGAGGTTCCTAACAATTTCCCGTCGGCATTCAAGTGTCGTAAATCCATCTCCCGAATATACATGTACATACAAGGATGCCGGGTAAAATAGTAGTAGGAATTTTGGGGAAAAAAGAAAAGATGTTGCTGTTGCTGCACAGAGGTTCCTATTGCTGCATACAAATCGAGGTGTAGAGCTCAAGCGTATGTGCATATCTATGTACATACGCATCTATACAGTGTCTGAATAGGGAAGCGGTTCCATCCCTTAATTCTATAGAAATTTTTACGATCACTGTCTCAGCAAAGTGAGGCACGCATTTTTTGTAAAGAGTTGTCCGTTCCAAGCAATCGTTTACAGCGTAATCATTTACTAATGATATTTTATTTGATAGCAGACTGCTTTTGATGTGCGAAGTAAAATCATATAAAACTTGCTTTACTATCCATCAAGGAATAGCTACGGCTGAGAGATAGTAAGAGTGTAACCACAATACGGCTGCTCAAGCGGAAATGCGTTTTAAGTATTTTACTCGTATAAAAGTGGGCGAAAAGTTACAACCAAACCAACATTCTTTGATGTATGTAATGCTTACCCCACACGCCACATGCGCGTCTTACCTAGATATAGATTATACCTGTGTATAGGTACATACATATATAGGTACGGAAATACATAGTAAGGTAGATTGCGGCAGATATAAATGCAAACAGTAGCTTGAGCATAGAGCGGTGCAAACACCAGTACCAGGACCAGTACCAGTACCCGTATCACGACCAGTACCATACCATTGCCACTGTCAGTGTTCCTGTGTTGATAAAATCGACGTGGTTTTTCATGGAACTTATGAAAACTGAAAAAAGAGGAAAAAAGAGAAGAAAACGTCTGGGAAGAACCTTCCGTCTTTCGTCCATGCATATGTCTTCGTCCTCATTCAGACTCGTCTTTCGCCTATAAACACCAAAGACCCCTAGCCCGAGAAAGTTTGTGGGTGGAAAGTAGCTGAGAAGTGAAGATGTTGAACTGCATAAAAGTACCTAGGTAGGTAATGTCGAGATGGATATGTGTGAGCTGAGGAGTGTACATCGTATCACATGTCAGTACAGTAAATTTGAGTGAACAAAGTACCGGAGCCATCAGTGAAATGAACACATTGAATCGAGCCTACGACATGGAGTGAGTAGAAAAGTGACTAGATTATATAAGAATATCATAGTTTATTCATCCGCACTTTTCACTATCGAGAAATTGGATAGGTAAGTGATGAAAGTAATCTTCTTGTAATTCACTCGTCTCTCTCTCTCTCTCCCTTTCTATCTTTTACTCCAAGTCTTTATGAGAGACGCTGGAATTTATAGCGGAAAATCATTGACGAAGGTTGTCTGGGTGGTTCTCCTAACTCCTGCTACTTGCTCCTTGTTTGCAATGAGAAAAAGAAAAATAAGAGATTGGCAAGATACTGACTGGAGAGAAGGAGATACGATACCGGGAGAAAGATGATAATATTATTACTGGTCTAATCGTAAGTACGTTGCAAGGCTGTATCCCTCTTTCTCTCTGTCTGTCTGTGGATGGATAGATGGATGGATTCCAGTCTATCTGTCTGTCTGCGTACATATGCATGGTAAGAAATGTGCTCGTAATATAAAAACCGGTAGAGTATCCGTCTGCTGTATGTAGCATATATGTATGTAGGTCGTTGGCGTTGGCTTTGGCTTTGGCTTTGGCTTTGGGATTGGCATGGAAGTTGGATTTGCTGTTCAAGGATTAGAAGGAGGTGGAAGCTGGCTGATTTCCCCCAGTACACAATACATGGTTATGGTATTTATTGGTGTGTGGGTTGACTAGTTATTTGAAAGGGCATTTTATGGCAGAGCAGGGTAAAGTGTGGATGTGAATGTGGTGGACGTAGAGCTGCAGTGGAGATGGAGAAAAAGAAACAGTCGTATCATTATTCCTTCATTCCTTCAGATAGTCGTCGCCGTCCATCGTATCAGTTACAGGCGTGAGGAGCTCTTCACGCTCATCTCCCATTACCCTTCACGCTTCAATAACTACACATGACCTGGAGTCTCGTCTGACCATTATTGCCTACGCAAGACTCAACAACTTTCTCCTCCAAAGATATAGTTTAGTGTAGTGTAAAAGTCACGGGAGCCAAAGTACCTGCCTAGTTAGTCCATACACTCTATACATAGGTATACTTATTGGATCTGCATCTACACTTCCGCACCGACATAACCAGTTCATCTAAGATCTGTATGATGTATGGTGAGAGGGACATGTAACGGTAGGGTGGACGTATCAGTAGACACGACTCATTATAGCTCTATATAATATATCCTATAGCTATAGCTATATGGAGGTGTGTGGTAGTTAATTCCTAGGATAGGGAGTAAATGGTACGAAAACCACTCCTGTGTGCATAATCCCCAAGGAGATGCTCAAAACAAAGATTACCCATAGAGCGTATTATGGACATCATTGAGTCTGATCATCAAAGAATTCGATGGATGGTAACTGTGTAATTGCTAGCGGGTAGTTAAACACTAACGGAATAAGGACAAGATGAAAAAATTCTCGCTTCCTCTCCTTCTCGTTACTTAGTTGGTTGGTGGTGGTGGGCGAGAGTAAGTGGAACTGCTGGTCGAGAGTGTAGGTAGGTATCTACACTCATCAGACTGCATCCACACAGATTCGCATGGCATTCGTGTGGGGACGTGGAGTAGCATGTTTCCTCCATGCCATGGCATGGGAAGAAAAAGGTACAGGTACAGCTTACAGCACAGTCCTGGCGTGGCTTGGCTTGACTGAAGCTACGATTACAGGAGAGGAGAAAAGATGACGAGGAAGTGAAGACGAAAATAATTGCTCTATCCTTGTTGGAAAGTTCATGAAAAAAGTTAAGATGTGTTCGGCATGCATTGGGAGTAGCGTTGGTGATAGTGACTGGTTAAAGACTGCAGACAGAAGTGTAGTAGTAGCTCGTAGTGGTTGTACTAGAATACGAGGATCAACTTCACCTACTAAATGCTCCGATGTTGACTCAACGTGGATATTTGATGAGTTTTCAGCACCTTCCACCTTGTCTTTGGAGGTAGAAGGTACGTAAAAGGAGGAGAGAAAGAGAGGGAGAGTCGTTCCTTCACTATCTTGTTGTTGGTCGGTCAGCAGTAATAAGAATCACTAGAGAAAGTTTTGTGGGAAAAGTTGACTGCCGTAAAGTTAGAAGAGGAGAGAGAAAGAAAGTGAAAGAAAGAGAAAAGAGAGGGAAAATAAATGGGAAGAAGTTGAAGGTTTCGTTCTCGAGTCTCTCCTCCTCGTTGTGTCGGGACTTCCTTCGTCTTTTTCTTCTTTCCTTTTCATAGCCAGCGGAAATTGGGACTTTTTTCTCCATGAATCACGCTCAACGGTAGGGAGACACCTCGTGCTCTTGTGATTTCACTCTTTCCCTATTCTATTCTATTCCATCCATTTTATTCCATTCTATTCTCCTCAGATGTGAACTACACCAAAGTGAGGCTGCGGTCGGAGCTATAAAGATATGCAGCCCTCAACTGAACTCAACTCAAACCCTATTTACCGTCAGTGCCAATAAGTTATAGTGGTTGACAAAAACTCATCTCCTTTTTTTAAAAACCCTCTGATGTGTTCCAATGTTCAAAATATCCGTGTGAAAACATTCCACAGATGCACACATTGGTTTCAATGCTTGACTACTTGAATACCCCTTTACTTTCTTGGGCTCTCGTGGCAATCCTTAAGCTAGATGCATGTCTAAATGCCGAGCAAACACACCGATTCGGGATACGAATATACATTCAAATTGAAGGCTAGATTCGTAGATGTAGCACAAAGATACATTGCAGTACAACTTCCAAGAAAATATTATTGCTACCCTACGACTCGCTCAATCCTCCGAGTAGGTACATACATACATATTTCCCCATGTACAGTCTGCCCTTACGGGCTCCACCTTAAAAGTTATTCGATCTGATAGACACATAAGTAACTGCCGTTATATTGATATAGCCGCTCAAATTTCCACACATCATATTTTTATCTTCACCTCCAAGATCGTGTGGTTCTGAGAAAGCCGAGAATTTTTTCAAAACCATAAAAACTCACAAATATTTCACGCATCATGTAGTATAAATCCAAAGCAAATGTATTATTTTTTTCCCTGTGAATGTACCCACTGAAATTTTTTCAAATATTTTATGGGAATGGAATCCAATGAAAATAATGTGTGTCTTGTCTATGGTGCAGTAATCCGAAAAAATAAATGTATTTTTCTTCATAAAAGTTCCGCAACTGACAATATAAAAGCTATCAAATTATAAACTTATTATCCATTTTTCACAATAACTGAATTATTTCATTTCCTTTTGTTGAATTCCCACAAGGGAGCGGGTACACCTATGAATTCTGGCGAATTCCAATTTGATAGTTTTTTCTATGCAGATAAATGTAATTGTAGCTGGAGCTTGTCCTGATGTTAGTAGTCCTACACAGACTTGCGAAATGCTTATGTATGGCAAGGAAAAGATGAGAAGGAGTTGAGTAATTTGTGAAGAATTTTTGAACGGGTAGAAGAAGAAAATGAAATAGGGAAAACCGGGTTGAAACATATTGACTTGGGGGTTATGACTACGAGAAACATTTTTGCTACTGGCTGGTATGCCATGTCGTGGATTGTGTAGAACATTGAATTGCATAACGGAGGAAAACGAGAGGATATTAAATGGAGAAGCGTGTGTGTGCGGGTGTGCCTCTAAATACTGTACATGCCCATGGTTCCAATTGGGAATTCACTTCCAGCCTACACATATGTATATATACGAACACACACACACACACTCTCTCTCTCTCTCACACCAACCTACAGATATGAACATGAAGGATGGAAAAATAATTGAGTAAGAGTTAGTGTGCCGAGAATTGTGTGCGAGTTCACACTTTATATTTAGGAAGTCATATCTGTAGATGTAGATAGGAGCTCCACAACCCTTTATATCTCCACTTCGACTCACTACACACTTACCTATCAGCAAAAATACTCTGAGCTCAACTATTTCATTTTATATCTGTACTGCCCATCAGAGGCTTATGACTATGACTGCAAATATACATATGCATAGTTAATGCTACCAGTACACAGTATACCTAAGCAGATATACATATCTACTAGTGCTAGTAATTATTACAGCATACCAGTTTACCGTACCGTACTTCAGCCAGCTGTACATTTGTAAATCCACAGCCAAGGTATAGCTATACCTGTAGGTATTACTGCAGTGGTAGTGTGTATGTATACATACCTACTTTGTTTCATACTGAGAAACATTACGCAAAGGATTTTAGAGCCATGGTACCCTCAAGAATAACAACAGTTGCGTCTGGTGGAGGGTTTGTGTACTGGAACGGTACACTGGAGTTGTAAGTTGCCTTTTGTGGTCGCCACCTATCCAAGTGCCGATACCACATGTGTGAGTAAAAACTGTCTGCCCTGGCCTAAATATTCTTCTGGGGACTCGAGGCATCACGCACCATGGAACTTCTCACTTTACCCATTCATTCATCAAACTTGGGCCCTTCCGCCCTTCCACAACCAAGGCGAGCTTTCGAGCCGATAACAGACTGAGGAGCAGAGAACAGACGAGAGGAGAACACAATCAACGCTAATGCAAAGGCCTCAAAGAATGACGAGGAAAAATGGTGAAAAAAAAACCTGCCTCACGATTAGTTCCAAGTGCCTGCCTTCCATTTGTCAGCACTATTATGAGAGCATTGTTGGTCGACATCAAGTTGGACAAGGACAACATGGATCCTCCTAGCAGGATACTATTCATGCAAACTAAATAACTACGGTTAAATGCAGTAACGATTCACACACTCACTCAAGTCCATGCTCAACACATATTATTATTATCCTGACTATTATGATTATTTGTATTATCCAGGGAATTCCGAGCACGAACGAGGATGGAGCATACATACATACATATAGATGAGCATATATTAGTACATTAGAGACTGAAGAAGTGAACGAGTACATCTACGACATTATCGTCTGCCGGAATGATACTACAGGGACTCGAGTGTAAGAGCAGAGCACCTAGCAAACCACACCATCACAATTTTTAGGCTTTTAGACATAGATGGATTCTTCGATAGAGAGATAAGTAGTGGCTGTTAGTGTTAGTGTTGGTGTTGGTTCGTTGATGAAAACCAAGACTAGATTTGGAGATTCACATCGGAAGAGGAAAAGATAATCTAAAGAGTGAACAATGCCATAAAGAAGTAATGATGATTATACATACGGGATAATTTTTGTGTGCTCACTGGAAAGAAAGATATTATGTAACTACTGTGTAATTACTAATTAGAACATGCGGGGGGTTAGAACATTATACAATCACAATCTTTCGCCTAATCCACTCTCACACTCGACTCACCGACTTTTACGACGATGCTGAGGAGGAGTGAAGAGAAAGAGCCAAGAACATTACAACTATTAACTCGTCGACTATTAGACGTGGAAGGACAAGACAACACAACACACTACGGCACGACTTACAGTACAAGTCAGTCAAGTCTCAACTCAACTCAACTCAACTCAACTCAACTCAACGCAACGTCTGAACCTACCTTAGGGTACTTGTGCACATGCATGCATCCCATCCCCATCCCACTATAGATAGGTATATCGAGGTGCGATTATGCAGACACTTAGATGCGGTATAATGCTGTGATGGCCAGAAGGACAAGAACTCATTTGCGGCACTCAGTGTGGTGGCAGAGGCAGAGCAGAGGCAGTGGCAGTCAGTCATATCATTATTATGATTATGGGAAAACATCTCGTCTCATTTTTATAAATGCAGTCTTCCCACTGTGAAGGGAGAGTCAAATGGGATATTAAGAAGGTGAACTGAGGGGGAAGGGAGACTTTTAGCTTTATCGGAGCAGCATCTCAGAAATAAGGAAGGAACATTAGCCACACATCAATTCTAATACGTCTCTTCTCATGTGTAGGAAATGGGGAAAGAACAAAATAAATATTACCTACCAGCCAACCGATCCTATCTGCCCACGCGTACCTACCAACTACCAACGACGAAACCCAGAACCCATCTACCATCTAATACACTGCCACCATCTACACTCCTGCTCTCCTCCACACGGGCTTTCCTCTCTTCCCTACACTGCACTGCACTGCACTGCACTCACTTCCCTTCCCTTGCTCTCTCGTCCTGAACGACAACGACAAATAAGTCGGAGAGAAAAGAAAAGTTTTTCATCCCGTGCGTTAGAGTTGTACGACATACCAATGTGATTTCAGGGAAGCTGATACCTGAGCCTATACATAGGTCTATATAGCTTGAGTCGCAGTCCCTCATGTATCACGATACATCAATATCAACTCTCCAATCCTCGTCTACATACATACATACATACATACACCACGTTGCTAATACGGCACAAATCCTTCTTTTCTTATCTCACCTTGATGTGTGGTCTCACACTCACACTGCTCAGCTTGATTTCACTTTTTCTTGTCTTCTTGTTACTACACACTGCACTGCACTCGGCTCTGCCTGCCTGGCCTGCCTGCCTTACTCAGTTCTCCTGTGCTGTACTTGAAGATCACAAGTCAGAGACAGAACTCACATACCAAAACCTAACAGCCCAAAAACCAAGACAGACCAAGATCAAATCAATTTAAGGCACAACTTACACAACTCACGTAATACCATACATACATATGAGACATGAACCCAGCATCCGCAGAAGAGTAGACATCACACGAAACTGGAAACATGGAGGTATGTATGTGTGCCTTATAGTCAGCGTCTATACACTGAACCAACCACTACCAGGACAAGGCTATAGGAGTAGAGCCACGTATGTGTGAATGTATAGGTGTATGTAGTGACTGTGGAAACAGTCCAAGCAGCAGGTTTACATTTAACGCAGATAATGTGTCTTTGGTTTTCTTGTTTTTTCTCATTCTGCTGGACCAGCATAGCATGAGAAAGAAGGACGGCCTGTCGGATGGGTGGTACATGACAAAGGCAAAACATTCAATGTTTATTTAACTTGTTGGTTTGGAGATAAAAGAGGAGCTTATCCATTCCCACCCAATTTATTTGTTGTACGCTCAGGAGGAGTTAATATTTGTAAATATGGATGAGGACTTGGGAATCCTGTGCACGCAGACGGAGGATCTTTCCATCTTAAATCTGCTTGCGAGAGAAGGATAGGAAACAGAATGAAGAATGAGCTGAGCGCGGAACGCTAAACACTGAGCGTTGAACAAGGACACAAGGAACAACGGAAGGAAGGTGAATCAGTTCGGTTTCGCTTTTACTTTGTTTGTTTTTCCTTTTTCTTCTCGTGCATACATACGTAGCTACTAGAACCATACTTGCTTTCTCAACGCAGAATTAAATGTAGGCATGTGTATAAATAAATGTATATTGCATATGTAGATACACATCATATATACATATATATCTATGTATGATGCTCCTCGCTTTTATTCTATTTTCTTATGTATTTAGCATATTCGTCCTCCTAGCCATAGCCATAGCCATAGACATAGCCAAGTTCGCTATTCGTTGTTCCTACGAATGTTTGA